>JAQIWA010000658.1:0-27169 GCA_034693305.1 Eueremaeus valkanovi
ATGGAATTTTCTTCAAAAAATTTCATTTTTGTGAAAAAACATAGTTTAATAAAATAGAACGATATGCCATCAAATCCTGCTAAAATTGCTGATTTGAAAAATATATACAATGTTAGGGTTATCTGAATCATAAACAGTTCAAAACATGAAAAAACTAAAATGCCAAAATTGACCATGGGCCTATTCTACCCGTTACAGTTATCATACGCCGCCAAAAATTTATATATGGAATACATATGTCCTAGGTGATAATTTGCAAAACAGAAAATCAGAAAACTCCGACACACATGTACTAGTGTCTGACTTGTTAGCTCACGACTAATGGTAACTGTGGTAATTTGTTCCAGTTGCAAAATACTAAAATATTTTTTTGATAGAAAGCAAACATAAAATGCGCTGAATTCTAAAAATATAACACTTTTTCTTTGAAAATGACCAGAAGGTAGAAAAAGTGATTTGAATTCGCTATAAATAGTGTGTATTCTATGGATTCTTTGAATTGTTGTGAATAGGATTCAAAGGCGACGGCAAAACCTGTAAGCAATTGATCCTCTCCTGTAATATAGTCAACAATTGCGACGTTAAGGCTGAGTGCAAATACAATTTCGATGCTCAGGGATATCGATGTCAGTGTATGACAGGTATAAATTGATTTTCAGAATTCAATGATTGCATTGAAATCTATATTGAAATTCGATTCAATCCAAGGCTTTACTGGCGATGGCTTCGGTTGTCGTCCGCTGAGAACCTGCAGAGAAGAGCCGTCCCTTTGCGACAGAAACGCCGATTGCACTTATGTGGAACAGCTTCTGACACATGTATGTCACTGCCGGTATGGCTATGTTGGCGATGGAACGGTATGCAACCCAGCGCCCAGACATGACGGCGATTACCTAATTTTCAGTCAAGGAATGTCTTTATTGCGAATACCACTGCAACCGACCAAAGGAGATAAGGGACGACTCCTTATGACAAAACCGCATCAAATTCCTGCCGGTCTGGACGTCGACTGTTTGAACGGTTATGTCTATTGGAGTGATGTCGCGCACGGAGTCATATACCGGGCTTCATATAACGGGTCTTCCACCGAAACAGTGATCGATGGCGTCCTTCGGTCTCCGGAAGGCATAGCCATTGATTGGGTCAGTAGAAACATATATTGGACGGACTCTCTGAAGGATACGATCGAAGTCTCCACTATTGACGGCAAAATGCATAAGACTATAATCAGTGAGGGGTTGGTCGACCCGCGCGGCATAGTTGTCCACCCGGGCAGGTCAGTCATAACAAGGTCTTCAATGTTAACAATGACTTAATTCAATTGAATTCATGTAAAAAGTGGTAAAATGTATTGGTCTGATTGGAACCGGTCGGGGCCTAAGATTGAAGTGGCCAACTTGGATGGCACCGGTAGAACAGTATTCATCAGCTCTGATTTGGGTCTTCCTAATAATCTGGCCATAGATTATGATCGAAACGACTTGTGCTGGACTGATGCCGGTCTTCATAGAATAGAATGCATTGACTTATACAGTAATAGTCGTCGTATAGTCCACACCCCGACCGGTATGTCATACAAATCGGTGCAGAAATTGATTTCGATTATACAGTAATTTGACTCTCAATTCACAGCCTATCCGTACGATCTGACCATTGCTGGCAATTCTATTTATTGGACGGATTGGGAGATGTAGTGAATATGGCTTTTATTCTCTAATCTGATTCTTACGTAAAATCTTTTGTTTCAGAAAATTCATCCAAAGAATGGACAGAAACGGCGGAACTCCCGACCCCTTAGAACTGCCTTTGGGTGGAAACGGGAGACTCTATTCAATTGTCACAATCCCTCAACACTGCCCGCGAATAAGTAACGCCTGTTCTGTCAACAACGGCGGGTGCAGACACTTATGTCTGCCTACCGGTCGCGGGCGCACCTGTATGTGTCCGGACAATGAGGACAAATATTCATGCGATGAAGTAATCCCCAAATGATTACAAAAACAAATCACAAACTCATTGACAAAGCATTCAATGTTTTACTTATAAGTTCTGAACAATTAATACATTTTTATTACAATTTTATATAAATATTAATAAATATTTAAAACTCTTTACAATTATGTCTATTAATAATAAGCAGTGAATCAAACGCCGACTTTGCCTAAAGTGGTGTCAGTTTTGGGATTCGCAGTAATCGATTGAACCGATGCTATCATTTCATTGATCTTTGTCTGCAATTCTCTCAAATCGTTTACATATAAGAGTCGAAGAAGTTTTGCTGAATTAGTCAGCACTTTGTCGTTTCCGACTCTCAGACCAATAGAATTGTCAATCATTTTACTCATTTGTGTCCTATTATTGGAGACATTCTTCGGCTTCTGTTTAGAGACCAGAATCTGGTCTTCAGAATCGTCTGGAATCCAAAGGTTTTTGATTACAAGACTAATAGCTCTCAAAGTAATTAAATGATTGGTCGGATGTGTCGGCACTTTAAGCAATTGTGCCAATTGTTTGACCCCTTCCTTGAACTCATTGCTCTCGAAGTCCAGGTTATCGATCGGATTCTTCTGAACCATTTGAGGCTCTCTTCTGATTGAGTTCTCATTAAAACTCTGATATTTTTGCACTTATTTTAGAGAAATTGAGATTTGATTTAAAATATGAATAAATGGATAGATATTTGAATACAGGTCATACGATTGTCTGCGTATTCAAGTCTTATGGCGAGCGACAGAACCCAATCCAATACTAATGGCATCTCATCCGTACTGAACGGACAGCCGATGTCTGATAAGTACTGTTAAGACAGATATGTATTGAATGAATGGATTAAAAGTTGAATTCAATGAAAACCTTTCGGAAGTGAATATCCCATTGACTACTGTCCAGAGCACTGAGTCCTTGTCTGTCCTCAATCTTGTAATGTCTAATCTTCTGGTTTTCAACCCATGCTATCATTTGTCGCAATTCTATTGCATCTGATTTATGAATGCATTGAAAAATATATTTTAATTACAACTAATTATTAGTTTTCATTTCATTTGTGTTTCAGTCAATCAGTCATTCATTCATTTGATTACCGTTTGAATCAAATTTGTTTGCGTTATAATAGTTAAGTGATTGTAGTTTTCGTTTAACCATTCCTTCGCTCTATTCAGACAATTAACACAATATTTAAATTAATTAAATATTTTTCAAATTTAAATCTAATGAAACAAATCTTAAATAATATTTACTCTTCAGTCACACTGTTTGAGTCATACAATAAATAACGTTTAACTCTAAGTCTCAGCCAGTCTTTTAAGTAATTTGAGCCCAGGCTCAGTCAATTGCCTTTTACCGTAGTCATCTTGCTAAAATAAAGCCCAGTAAACTCCAACTTTAAACTTGGATGATTTAGAGTCAGGATTAATTTTGTCTAATTTACTGTTCAAGCAATTTAAGTCGAGTTTCATTTTTAGAACTGAGAACAAACTGCCAGGATGCAATGCTGGCACAAAACTCAGGCTATTATTAGTTTGTTGAAACAGCGGGTATTCTTGTTAAAATCCTTGCGCATCTACGATACGACGAACAATTCCAAAAAAAATATGAGAGCCCATTAAACTAGCTAAAATCTTAATAATTGTAACGCCGGTCATATTAAAATTCATTCTTTTATGACAAAAATGTGTCAAAAATTCGTTGAATCGATCGACAGATTGAATGACAAAACTATTAAACGAATCGTTTTATCCATAATTGTGTCGCTTGTGTTCATTGCATCCAATTCTCAAATGACTTCTTTATTATTCAATTTTGTCAATCATTTATTTTTCTTTTACAATTAGAAATGAACCATGGTATTATGGCATGGGAACTGTTATCTTTATGACCAGGGAGCAAATTAACTAAAGATTTTCTCTATAACGACGTTTGGATTCTCTTTTACCAAATTAAGCAGAATTTGTGAATAATTTCTGTAAATTGTGTTCAATTTATGCGCAATTGTTTGCACTTTCCGCTATCATACCTATCACACCCATGTACTGCCAGTCATTAGATTGAGCAGAAATTCTAGATTTGAGTTCTCCCTTTGCCAAATGTACGAGCCTGGTCATCCCTATTATATACGCATTGCTCTAATGTTCAATTTTGTAATATTGCTTCAATTTATGGCTAATGTATAGCTCAGTAGTTATGATATAATTTATAAATATTAACATAAAATCAATGTTTTATTTCTATTCTTTATTTTACTCAATATTTAAATAATTTAAAGAATAGTCGGAAACAAAATCATTAAAATAAAAATTATTCAATACATTAAAGCGTTTACTCAATGCGAGTCAATCTAATATCAAGGATAAACTCTTTGAATTCACTGATCATTATTCATAGAGATACGGAATCATTTGCTTAATGATAATGCAGCAAGTACACATTTTCAAACTTGTCTAGAATTTATTCTACATTTTTTTAGTCTTAAAGGAAGTGAATTTTGATACTTAAGAGTAAAATAGCAAATAAAAGCCTATGAATTGAAAGATACAAAAAATGATGAATAACTTCATAAAAAACACGATTTCGACGCATATCTAAAAACTTGTCGAAATCGTAAGCTTTTCGTTATTTCGATATAAGATTCGCAAAAATGACAAAAAGAAAAATGAAATTTGTTTTTGCGCTTAACTCGACCTCATTCGTCAAATTTGATTAAAAGGTAGTGTAGTTCAGATTTTTTTGGGCACCGATATCTAAACGGCAGTGCCATTAGTAACTATAAGAACAACAATCGACTCTTTACTTGACTCCACTCACAGCTAATAACTAAAGTTACTTTCGGGGCATCGAAGACATGACACCAACGATACTGTCTATGAGTTATTAGTTGGAGAGCACAGAATCACTCTCTGCTTCATTACCCTATGCTCTGGTTCTGTGGAAAAAATTTCTTTTTTAGCCGTAAGTGATTTACCCGAATAAGTTTATACAATATTTTGCACTTAAAATAAATTTTGAGAAACGCTATACTTATATAAAATATATTTATTTGTTTTGTTTTCACTCCAATTGAACAGTGAATGTTAGATCAGAGTTGAGAAGTACAGGAAGATTAGACATTATGCACAGAGAGGGTAAATATGGTATTTCCGCAATAAGAATATGGCTATTAATGCATTGAATGTAATTTACTGACCGCTGCTCTAGTGTTTGCCGGCACAGAAGAGGACTGGATTCTGAGATTATTCTGATGGCATCGAGTAATGACTCGTAAAGCGATAGAAAATTAATACTCATTGCGAAGAATATCTCATTACTCGATAAATATATAGAGTTATGAAAATAAATAACACAAAGAATATGTGTCTCCTATTTGTGCAACTGATTGGAAATGATAACTGTCACTACTCTAAGGGATATTCCCACTGACACCACCCGATGCACCAGATGTTGGCACTGGCAGTGGCATTAAAGCTTCATAAATGATAAAATTGGTGCAAAATGTAACTGTCCTTAATTTCAAACTGCAAGCGACTGTCAATCTTCGAGATATAAGGTTTTAAATTCCAGCTCTGATTCACTGCAATCCTTGAATTCATAAATTATTAATTTCTGCTTCAGAGACGTCGAGCACTCAGAGAGACGAAACTCCAAAAGGAATGGTTGAGAACATTGGATAAGAGTATCTGTCAGTCATTCGTTCGTTCGTTAGTAAGAATTCTCTCAATTTGAGTGTACAATGAAATGAAGGCTAAAATAAATGTTTATTTTAATCTCAATTCAATTCATAAGAGATTGTATACGAGAAGAGTCACTAAAGAGTTTACAATTGCATTCAAGTACTGGTACTATAAGTTATACTATTCTTAATGTTTTAATTCATTCAAATTTTCAGTTCAATTGACATTAAATGCAAACTTTTCTAAAGCTTTTATTGTTTTTTAATTTAATGCAAACTCTCTTTTGTCGGGCATTTACTCATATATTTGTTTTTGATTAATGAAAATGATTGTATGTTTTCAAAGAATCTGTTTATATATCTTCATCTCTTATATCAGGTTTAGATATCATATTATTGATGTGGAGGGTCAGGGGATATATGGGTTGTCTCTACTTCTATATTACACTTGATTTTCCAGAATAATGGTCACTCAGATCGATAGTAAAGGCATTGGTTTAGATGTGATTCTCTTAATATGTGAGTAAAACTGTTCACAGTTTCAGATTTCACCACTTTTTGTGTATGAATTATATGAAAGAACAAAATATCAAATATTTCAATGCCTTTTGCATGACTTGTTGTAACATATTGTGCGTTAGTATTAAACAACAAATCAAAGAACAAAATATATATTTAGTTTTAATCCGAAGCCATTCAAGACATTCATTCACTCATATTCTTGAATATATTATTCTTTGCGAAAGAATCGAATCGAAAGTCTAGTGAAGGCTAACAACAATTGATTTTCTCCTTTAAGCCAGGTTCGATTTTCAATCAGTCAGGGGAAGACCAGTGTTTCCAACCTCAGGGAATAATTTGTTGGCTGCCATCCAAACGGGTTGGCATTATAAATGTCAAAATGCGCCACATTTTCCGATGAGTCCATTTGAGGGCATTTTTATAAATTGACTTTTTTGGCCTAAAAGGCAATGCATTCGATACTTACACTAATTTTAATTGATTAAGTCATATGAGTTATGGCAGAAGCCCTCAGCTCTACTCGGCTCAAAATCTCAGAGGTGTTCCGGGTGGGTCTGATCACCCTTGTCAATTAATACGCTAACATTTCCAACACATATAAAGATTATTTTATTTAAAGCACAGATAAGATCAGTTCATAAGTCCAGTTGTTTAGAGGTTGAGTTCGGAGTTAATGCTATACTTAGAGTCAGTTTTTGGAGCCAATGGTTTTGGAGTAGAGATATCTTCATAACTGATCCAATAATTCTGTTAAAACATTAGTTACATGAATGGTATGACTACAACAACTCTTCTCTTTACAACATTCTCATAGATATTGTTTAAAATGAAAACAAATAGTGAGACAGAAAAAGACGGAACAAATTCAGAGATACAGATATACAGATGTACAGATGTGCTGTATCATATTATTCTGTAATAATATAGAGTGATTGCGAGGGAAAGATGGAGAGCAGAAATTGGACTAATTTTTCTCCAGACTACTTTTGTAGACTATGATACTTTTCTGGACATACAGTTAATAATTTTAATTTTAGAATTTTATTATGAGATTTGCAGTGATTTTTAAAATTACTTTCAAATTATAGAGATTTTGAAATATCTTATATATAATATTATTATAGTTTATATTTATTTCATAAGTGGCTCACATTTGAAAATTGATTTGTATGATTCTGTACTTCAGGTGAGTCTTAATCTATTTGTGTGTTAATATAGAAAAATGTAGTGATTATGTGCACAATCAATGATTTACGAGCGAATGCATGTTTTGACAATAAAATGAGTCTGAGTTTTATGATATTTCAATGAAAATCGATCCAAACGACTACCGCTTAAGTGTTATGACTGCGACTACTATTCGCTTGGTTTAACTTTACATACAGTGAAGAAATTTGTTTTGAAATCGGATCAGAAATTATGTTCAAAAGAATATTATGTCAGACATGAGCTCTGCTATCAAACCAATAGTTTGCATAATATTTATTCAAATACTAAAATTCAAATTCTTTTATAATTAAAAGTTTTTATAAACTATTCTAACACATTCTGGCAATCAGTCCATTTCCAATCTGAACAAGTGAATTTTTAAAGTTTGTTTTCAAATGAACACTTCCATAGCAAACAATTCAATACACTCTTGATCAATTTATTGTATTATACCAATTGTTATGTTTTTTATTGAAATTCATTTATGGATATATTTTTCCTAACCGTAAGAATGTCTGATTTGACGAAATTTAACACATTTTGACATTTTATTTGATATTTTTTTTGAAGAACTATCAAAGTATCAAATAATCAAAATATATGATGGATTATAGGATTCATTTCAAGTATTGAATTCAATAATTAGCTCAAGAGTTGAGAATTAATTTTTAGTGAACTTTCATATTAATATAATATCAATCGAAGATATTTTCGTTTAACTAAAAAAATATTATAAAAATTATTAGTTTTGAAAACATTGAACAAAGTCTGAAAAATGATCCGACACATTGTTTTGATGCCATTTTTTAAATCAGAGTTTTTAAAAAAAATATTTAAGATATGGTTAATGTTTTCTGATTATGGCTTGACTTCAATTTTGTTGTAGATTCAACTGCGGAACAAATAAATCTTGAAGTCAAGTGAAAATGCAATCAAAATGTTTTGGAACACAAAAAAATTTGTGATAAATGAGAGTATTTTTTGAACTGTTTTTCAATCAATTTAAAAAAGTGGAAAAAAAAGTTTTCAGCTCCGGATAAATGGATTGATTTCGTTAAAAGCATTTAACAAACCTTTAATTGAATTGAACTGATCAGGATAATTTATTAAACTGATAAATCTATCAGAGGCGATAAGCTAGAAATTCCAATTTCAAGTGCTGTAACCAAGGTTAAACTAGTTAAAATTGATACATGCCGTCATTGACTAGATGTTATCAAGCTTGTTTAAATTAAACATAAATCAGTTAACGAAAATTTAATCTAATTCGACCAAAACTCAAAATTATTAGAAAATTAATTTTATTAAGACTTTGGTTGTTGTGATAACTCATAGTAATATTATCAAGGTAGTTAAGACGTATCTTAACTTTTTTACCACTTTTTTTGAAAATTAGTTTTGAGTCAAATATTATCAAATTGTAATTAAACCAGACATAAGTGAACCGAATTATAAAAAGCTGCCAAAAAGAGCCAAATGACCCTGTCACATTCAAGTGGTCATTTAGTTTGAATGGCTTTATTTAGTTTCGTTTTATTCACATAGAGTACAAATGTATACAAAGTAATTGTTCTTTGTTTTATATGTTGCTGACTGTATGAGTGATCCGGGTGAGCCAATGACCATTTCTGTTTAGTATAATTTACATATATATTGAATCGATATTTATACTGGAATTACGTAACAGTATTTACAATATGTTTAGTAATAAAGTTAATAATAGAGAGCTGTTTAGTACTGTTTAGTACTGTTTAGTGCTGTTGATCTAAATCTGGTTTTTATATCGAGGTCTGCATCGAATCAATTAAAAGGCAAACCTGACTGCGATTCTCTCATTAGTGTTTGTTTGCAAGATTTTGGTCGGAATCAACTGAAAGAATAGGTGTAATCAATGCAAGTCTGAATCGCTTGGACTGAGAGTAAGAATGTGATCAACTTTTTTATGTGTTTTGCTTATGGGCTCTGAACTGCTCTGAACGGAGCCATTCATTCATCCTTTCATTGCTGATGATAACGAATATCCATCCAATGATGACCTTATAATAGAAGGCATTTTCTAAGAGATGGGTCTATAAGACTAACTGTTCGACTAGTTCTCAAGAGATTAGGACGAGTAAGAAGTTAATCCGGTCCTCACATTCTTAATGCAGCTTATCTTAAATGAAGCCATTGTGGATGAGAACAGAGAAAACTTTGTTTCCCTATCGAAGTCAAACTCATTCACTATTATATACAGCAATACATTGTATTGAATACTAGTATAACTCTATTCGTTGTCAATGCATAGCCTTTTCATTAACTAAACGATTGCTTTTCCGCTTAAACCCAAACTTCAATCTATTCTTTAATTTAGTCTAAATTCAGTCAAAGACAGTATTTTGTATATTCTTCGGAAGCATAGAAACAGAGTCTCAAAAAATAGATTGAAATTAAAATAACAAACAAAACATTTAACTGAAAAGTACACTTCAGAAACCAAACATAGGCTCAATGTTTATACTGTATTGAATTTGAGGACTATTTTTGTGTCGCAAACAATATGTGTTCACAGATTCGATATCTCTGTTTCCTCTTCTTATATTTGATCTACTGTTTCGACGCCTTATTCTTCTCTAATATATTTATTTTGAAAGAGAAAGACAAATATATTCTGTAATTAAACGTCGTCTCTCATTGGCTATGCATAACACAGTACACAATATCGATATAATAATAATAGAGAGCGTAATGCAATCGCTTGAAGCCAACACATCATATGAATTGCAAAGCGAGTCATACGTCTGATTAGCTCTTTATTTCTCTGCTATTTCTTAACTGTATATCAAAATGTGTTTCACTGAAAATAGATTAAAGAATTGGTTAGATTTCCCTTATATTACAATCTTTGGTAGTCGAGTCTGTGTGCAACAAAATCCCAGTCGAGTCGCTGTAAACTCACACAGAATAGTGAGTGAGTAGTGGGGGAGTCATGTCGGGAGAGAGAGAGAGAGAGAGAGAGAGAGAGAGAGAGAGAGAGAGAGATTGCAAGTCTCGCGAGAGTCAGGAAAGCGAAAATAAATCGGGAATGAAAACGATTTTTTTATATTTATTTTTTTATATTCTTTGAGAAAATTTTTTGAGTCATAATCTAATCGCTTGACTTAACATTTCTTAGATTTATATAAATATTTTTGTATTAGAGCTAAAGCAGCGCCAAAATAAGAAAGACTCGGAAAATAGTTTGGGAGTGTTAGTTGTGTTGGCACTGATGCACATATTTTTCCTATTTTTCTTATATTCTCAGCAATTGAATGGAAAAAATACTACTGAGTCGAGAGGTTTTGTATGAGTTCTTCGATTTGTGGATTGCTGTCAGATTCATACGCAACAAGCATTAGAGGCAATACTTGTGCCACATATTGATAGCATACTCTATAAACTCTAATGATTACAATTTTTCCTTTTAGACAAAAGGTTTACTATTATTCTGAATGTGTGAGAGAATAAGCAAATGATATGATAGTGAGAGCGAAATAAATTCTATCATTGTTTTAGTAACTTCTCTGAAAGCTTACAGTTTGGCAGATCTGGTCTGCACTGCTAGTAAGCCTACTTAAGACGTCTGTTAAACTAGGCATAGATGAAGAGCCGGTTTTGACATTTTTCAGTTTTTCATTATTTCTCTTTGTCTTC
This sequence comes from Eueremaeus valkanovi, assembly GCA_034693305.1. Taxonomy (NCBI): domain Eukaryota; kingdom Metazoa; phylum Arthropoda; class Arachnida; order Sarcoptiformes; family Eremaeidae; genus Eueremaeus; species Eueremaeus valkanovi. The sequence continues at coordinate 11,066 of JAQIWA010000658.1, forward strand.
GATTTTTGATCGAAAAAAAGTTCGGTATAGATCTTGAACCTCATTTCGGTGTACAGTCAACGCTAGAAATGTGTGCTCAGACATTGTGAAACCTGAAATTTGATTGAACTCAACTATCGGGAGGTGTTTCACCCAAAACATTCTCTACTGTATATTCAAGCACTTCTTGGCATAAAGAGTGCATTTTATGAGTTTACACAAATGATCTAAAATCTGAGCAGTCGTTAGTTCATACAAGTCTATACTCGTATAGTTTTGTGTTTAATAAGACTTAATTTAAGCAAACAATACTAAACTAAAGTCAATTCCAAATTTAATCTAGTCAGTCCATTCTACATTTGAAAAATTCACAATTTTTACGAGAATTGCCATGCTAACTTACAGAGTACTTGTAATATACCGGTAAAGTAGTATTAAATCACATTAAATGCAAATTACTTTTGCATAACATAATCAAAAAAGACGACCAAAATGTGGTATAGCCAGGGTGACCAAAATGTGATATAGCCAGGGCCACCAAAATGTGATATAGCCAGGGTTGGTTTTTAAATTTTGTGTTCCCATATTAAGACCACTTTTTGCAAAATTCAAAATACATGTCATTTAACTCAAATAGAAATCTGGTTTTACCGGAATAAACAAATAGATCGATGAGAGAAACTGGAACAGTATTATCATCCATGCAGTTAAGTTATTGATGTGTGAGATCCATCAGTACAGTGCAGGGTATATATCATTAAAAACTGTTTCTATATTTCGAAAATACGGATAAAAACAATGTTTTCTTATCAAAGATAACATTGAAAAAGCATATGAAAGCAATTCTCTGTACGTATTCTGTCATTAATTTATAATTTTTTTGATTATGACTTCAATAATATGACTGAACTTTCGAATTGAATGAATTTGATGTGAAATCAATGCAAACAATATCTGATGTTATGTTATGCCAAAGAAATGGAAAGTAGGCATCAATTTAGCGCATATAGAGCAGGGATGCTGAACGAGAGGATGAGCCCAAATGTGATATTCCTCACAATGATTGACAAAATTCTTTGGTCCAAAAGTTTAAAAAATCCTTGCTCCAATTCATTAAGATGCTTAGATGACCTTGCACATTTGAGAATTTGGCTTAGAATATATCAATATAATAAACTGATTCAATGGGATTTGACCGAGAGCAGTTATATCTAGTTGAATTAAATATTTCATTCCAATTAACTCTGTCATTTTATTTTGCTCAAAAGCCTCCAAGGGTTTGAGCCTTTTATGAAACTCATTCCCTAGGTACTACTAGGAGAGGCGGATATTCCTCACCCCTGATGTTAGGCTCTGCTATGATAGCACTGTTTTATGCAATATTACAATACAATAGCCCTTTCAATAACGATCATTCCAGTGAAGAAGACCTGAGTTTAGCTACAATAGCAATAGTACTGGTAGTATAGCATCAGAGAAGTGGTCCTCTCTTTCCTCTACTAAATTCAACTTTTATTATAAGCACAAAAAGTTATGTCACAGATGTTGGCATTGAATGAAAAATATATTATAATATATTATTCAATTTTTTTGCATAAACTTTGATAAAACTAATTGAAAACAATGTACTCCAGAATTGAGATCATATTAAGAGTTTAGTTAACACCGACAACACTGAGGACACGTTTGGCACTGTTTGGAAAATATTGAGTGGAAAACGTGATCATCAAATCAGTTTGAGTCATATGTTTTCTCAATACACAGTGAAGTTTTGATCGTTTAATAAACTTGAATTAGTATTTGGAAGAATGAATGAGTGAATGGCAGCAAATATTATATACTTTATATTGATATGAGTTATGCCCTTCACTGTACTGTACTGTACAGTAGAGCACAGATCAGTGCTGTATAAACTGTGGAGAGTATGTGCGCAATGCCATCGCTGGGATGGATGGATGCATATGAGAGATCCGAAGATTGTGTGACGCGATCTCTGTATATGTGATGTGCAGTCTCTTTATGAACACTCCATCGCAAAAGTGGATCGCTTTTAGGCTCTCTTTCTCTCTCACTCTTTCATTCATTCAGTGCTTCTCTTCTCCGCTAAACTCAAGTATTCAGTTCTGATCTGAACTCAAACATCGAATGTTTCTTTCGTTTCTTTACTTTTTTTTTCATATTTCAAACTCTATTGAATTGAATTGCAGTGAAAACCACTTTTAAAAAGAAACGATAACTGGAGAGCAGTGTTCCTGAGGCTGACTAACGCTAATAGAGCTTACGATACGATTACATAATGTTAGTGTGAAGGCCAACACCACTACATAAGTTATATCGCATACTCTTTGCACTCAAACTTTTATTACTGCTTTCCATTTGATTTGCTTTTTGTTCTTTTTGTGCTCTTTCTTCTCGATCTCATCATTATTTTATACCATTTATCTGTCGTCACATTCGCTCAGTTTTTCCTTATTATATCAATTGTGTGCTCGAAGTGAACATGACTTGAAATACGACTACAGAATCGGCTAAAATATTTCACTTATAAAAAAAGTGAAATAACAGTCAATAATATTAATAAATAATTAATAAGTGATGATTGAGTTCGATCTGATTGGCCCTAAGATCAGATGAAGACATACGAATTGATGTGCGATAGTATTGGCCATAAGAGTGTTGGTCAGCAGCACATCAGTGTTGGCACAACAATAATTGGTGAGTCCTTTATATTTATTATAGACTATATCCGAACCAATTTTATTGAAGTTGTCATTTGGTTGTTGAGCTGAAAGCAAGTGATTGCTATCCGCTATTAAATCTCATCAAGTTTTCCGGTTCTGACTCTAAGATTCATTTCAGTCGTGTTTAATATTCATTCAGTGTTTGGTTCAATTAAGTACTTCATACAAAACCAGTACAGATACGGTAGTGTAGTCTAAGAGCACAGTATGCACTGTGCAGTATATGAAGAATAGGATCTGTGATGTGTGAGCACGTATTTGCATATTCAAAAACTCATCCAATAGTGTAGTGAATGTTCTGCAGACTTAATGTATAAGGATTTTGATGTTAATGGAGACTCACATTTGATAGTCGGCTTATTTGGGTTCAAAACAGTTTTAATCATTTTAAAAGTTCATTAGTGGCAGTCATTATCTAATAGATTATGCAATAAGAAAACGCGTCAATTCGTGCAAAACTTTTTTCTTCTGTTCTCTCACTTCAGTTCAGGCCTTAGTTTACTGTTCGCTCTTCTGTGAGATCTTTTGTTCTTTCTTCTAAACACAACTGTTTTGCACTCTTTTCCACTCTTCCATACGATTCTGTATAAGCCATAGCACACACACAACACAACACAACATAGAGTAGAATCCAGACTCCAGTGCATAGCTATACAGCTATACAGTAGTGCAAACACTTTTGTACTGTAGAGCACATTAGTTATCCTCTGTTTTAATGCATTTACTGATGCGATTCGAGTCTTGCAAAATGGCTTTTGCCTCACTTCAGCACTGGATGCATACCATTCCAATGGTTTTCCGTCTCATCTCTAATACTGGTACTCATTTTTATACGTATATATCAAATGGATCAAGTTTCCCTTATGGGCGACACTTGATTGCATTGCATGCTATTTGATTCCGCGTTACGTTTCTGACCGTCGTATTTGTTTAAAGCCATTGACCACATGTTTAATCTGTTCAGCCGAACACACACTTCTGCATACATACGACCCAACAAAACAAGACATATAAACACTCTATTCGTATAAACACTATTTTATACAGTTTTATGATCACAAATATCAGAAGTGTTGTACGAAAACCTCATCTCTTATGTAAATATAATACAACTCAATCAACTGTTTTATTACTTTTAGTCTAAAGAACTAATACCTGAAAAACGTATTTAGTATTTGTTAAACGAATAAATTAATAAAAAGTGACATTTTGTTTGCAAAACTTGTAATTAGTTTCAAAAATTTGTACTTTCATTGCAGCATAACTTCACTCCTATATAATTGAAGCCAAAAATCATAAAATAATCTTTTATTATATTTTTAATGGCTTGCTATGACTTGACAGGTATTATATGAAAATTATATATAAAACTAAAATGAATGTCAATTATTGTAAAATATATATAATTTTATCCCTTTTAAGCTCACTCTGTGTCTGATATTTAGAGAAGAGAAGAGGGAATCAAGAAATTGAGAACAAATTATTCGCTGTCCAATTTTTTACTTATTAGCTTAGCTTAGCTTAAGTTCAATTTAATTTATTTTTCTCTTCTCTTCTATCAGATAAGCGATTCATATGAAAGTTGAAATAAAATTCTTGTGATTCAAAAATGTTCTGAATCTAATTTCAATTTAATTTTTATTTTCAAAGGAAAAATCATAAAATTTAAAACTAAATTAAGTTTTGGAATAAAAATATAAAGTCTTCTTAAGTTACATTTTTATTTCACTTTCGCTCAATTTTTATTATTTTAGAATAAAATGACTTAAATTTTGTTACTGTTTATTGAAATATGAATATAAATAATGAAATGGTAATTTATAAAAGCAGAGATGTGCAAGGGTGATGTCCAAATTGAAATGCAATGCTTATTTAACTTTACTCCTTATTAATGCTTCAATTTATGTCTGATATTGATCTGAATGCCCATAATTTGTTCATTTCTTGTATTTACGCAATTATTTGATAGTAATGACAGAATTTCTTTGTAGTTGTGTTCAATTCAAACATAAAAACCAAATAATTAGCTATTTTTCGAATAATATTATGCAAACGAAGATATTTGTTATAAATGAGGTGTTGGGTCATCTTTTATAAATTGAAATTGAATATTAATATTTTTAAGCCATTCATTTTGCCTGGTTCAGTTTCGTGCCAGATCCAGTAATACAAGATTATTAAACATAATTTGATATTACCTTCATTTGTATAAATCATAAATCAATTATTTTAGAGAATATTCTTTATTCTGTGACTGAAAACAGTTTTTGCTTACAAATGAATTTTTCTAATGTCAACTGGGTGATCAATGATCATATATTCTGATATGATCTTACTCTCAATATATTTGATTGCATAATTAATTAATTTAAATACATTTAATTTTATTTCAATTTATGTATAAAAATATGTTTCAAGAAAATATGAAATTTAATTCAATTGATTAAAGCGATTAAATGCAATAATTTATATGAAATCAGTCCTTAAAATGAATGATGCCGGAATATATTATTGAATATTTCATGTATTTTGCCTTTTGATACCTTTAACTTAATTTTTAAGGCATTAGCGGTTGTATAAAAGTTTGTTTATTTTTGCTTTTCTTGCAATTCTATCCATAAGATTGAAATTGAAGTCAAGAGAATTAATGATTTTTTGGAGAAAAGCAAAAATAAATCACTTAAGATGTATATAATATAACGGTTCTTATGCCCTGTTTTTACTTCTAAAAGCTTTTTAGGTTTTTATTTTTGATGACTTTTGACCAGATTTTTGAATAAGTTTTATGCAAAATAGCGACAGAAATCCCATTTTAAGCCTTGAGGTTATATTAGATCAGAATTATAGTTATGATACAAAAGACAATTTATCTTAAATATAATGTTGGGTTAGGTTTAGTCTGTTTGCTATGCGTATGGCTTTGCCTATTGTCTGTCTCATCAGAATAAGGCATTGAATTAAAAGTATAAAAACATTTGATTTATGGCTTTTCACAACTTTTGTTATGAGAGCCACTGTTTTAACCTTTGGTGAGCAGAATAGAGCTTATCGTTTCGACTTTTGCACGACTGCACGACCGCTCGGCTCACAAATCCATCATTTCATCTGATATTTGAATCCTCTTATACTCGCTTTGCTTTACTAAAAGAAGAACTCATTCTTATAGAGAAGTGTCGCACAAACTAACACACATTTCAAGTCTTTTCCTTTCTTTATGTATGCCTGAGCTCTGCCTTCACTTATGCTCTCCTTTGACTCATTCCTGTGATTCCTTCTCAAAGTCTTATTTCGTTGGTCTGAGTCCTCACGTATTGGAACACTATCTCAAAAGTTATAGAATGAGAGTAGAGTTGAGCCACACTTTTGAGACATCAATTTTGAGAGACACGACACGACATTAGTTGACACACAATAGTGGACACAATCGACATCATTACTCGACGTATAAAATCAAATTTCTGTTGTAATCACCGCTAATGAAGTGAAAGTTTGTCTGCTCTGCTCTGCTCTGTCTGTCTGTCTATGCCTTATAAAGCCCATTATGGAGACCATTGGCCATTGGCGTTATGAGTCGTTCATTTTGCTTGCGAGCAACACAGACAACCCTACCAGTGCTAGCACAGTGCCAACACTGTTAAGAGTCTCTCAATTTAGGTACTGATTCCTCATTGAATGCAAAAGTGCATATATAACACACGTTTCCCCATCTCTTCCTTCCTTTCCATATATCGCATACATAAAAGTTTTAGCGATGAATATAAGGCAAACATTTTAGGGCACAATGAAGGCTGTGATGACTGAGAAGAAGATTCGTTTCCAAATAACTCAGACATCATTTAGAGGGTTGCCAACACAAATGCCTTTATATGTATGTGCGCTAAAGTGATGGCCATTTCATTCTCTTTTAGTTCACTCAAACTCTCATATAATTTGGATATTAAAGCAAAACAATCACAATATAAAGCATAGGCAGGAAGTGAACGATCCGTTAGCAGAAACGATAATGTTTTTACAGCACTCGGCTTTCGATTGTATTTCTCAATAAATTATTTACACAAATGCTTTGAGAAAATATATTTATGCGAGCGATACGAGAAAGACATTATTCATTTGTTTCGGTACTTCTTCTTTAAAACGTCGTTCACATCACATATCATTTGAACTGAGAATTCATAGGAATAGAGAGAGAATTTGAAGCCAAGAAAAAATGTTCTGAACTTTTTCTAAAATATTTTCTTCTCTTCTTTTTTTGTTTTATTACTCAAAGCTTAAGCTTGAATATAGTTATCGATTGAGTTCCCGCGAGACTTGTTGTTATAAAAACAAAGATCTCTTCCAATTTAGAGGCCATACGATCCGATCCTGTGAAGCATTGCAATTCTTTGCAGCCCTATTAGCTTATAACTGTACTGTACTCCACTGTGCTGTACACTGCAGAGCACAGGCAGTCACTCTCCATCCTATGATTTAGAGCACAGGCAGAGAGGAGGCAGAGTTGTCAATAGTGAATGCCATCCACTGTATACTCTATAGCCTCTTCTCCGGAGAGTATATAATACTCATGTGTTTTACCGTTTATTTCAGAACAGATTTGAGAGCAAAACATAGAACTCGTTATCATTTTATATATTAACGATCTTTATCTTCATCTTTATGTTTAACTTCTTCTTCCAATCTATTTATTGATCCATTTATTTATTTTCTGATACATTTCCAGATCCCGTATCGTCAATGAAGTTAGTATTCGTTTGCTTCATATCAGTTACTATTTCACTGACACAACAGACTATAAGTGCTTCCACTGACGACACGACGAATCATCAGTTCTTTAAAGTGAAGCCAATGGATATCGAGGTCATCGAAGGTATGTCTTAATGACCAGAACACTTGTCCTCACAATAAATACTAATCAGTGGTTTGATGCAATGGTATCAGGAGATGACGCGGAACTTCAATGTCAAATTAGTGGAGATACAGGTGTCGGTGCTGTACAAGCAAAGGTCCAATGGGCCAAAGACGGCTTTTTATTAGGTGAGCCAGCACCATTTGTCTAGACTTGCACTAATAATACTAGTATTATAAAACTTTGTACACTATATAAAGTATACATAGAATTAGACAATAATAATGATTGTGTTGACCACTAGTAAGCACTTTACTAGCAATAGGAATGTGAGTGAAGAGAAAAACTTTCGTCTCATATATCACATAAAGTATTGCAATTGCTTTATATTAATATAAGTTATTGTTTACCTTAAATAAAGACATTTATAAAGTTAGGCCATATTTGTGAAGTTCTGGCACTAACAGCAGCTGATGGCCAGTACTAAAGCTAATGCCATAATTATTTAACGTTGGCATCGATTTTATGAACTTTTTCATCGAGAATATGAACTTTTTTAGAATGTTATTGGAATCCAACCCTCGGTATTGGGGACTATAATTGCAATGATTCGGATCTAATTTAATAGAAACTGTAATTTGTTTTTGTGTTAAATAAAAAAGAAATTTATTTTCTGACACAACGAGAGATAAAAAGAAATAAAAAACCCTATATTTAAAAGTAATTATTTTAAAATTAAATTCAGATAAAGATAGAAAATGTTTCCGAATTCTCTTACTTAAGGTTTAAAAGAAAAGTTGATATAAATTCTTCTTTCTTTCATATAATCTGATAAGAATTGTTTCATTTTTGTCATATTTCAGTATAAGAATAAACTGGTCTTTAGACAAGTCTATACTGAAACCGGTCTACTCTCGAGTCTCGACTCAAATATCAGTCTCTATTGTCATAAAATATTTTATTTAATAATATTTCACTTCTTTTCTTACATTTCTCTTATCTTAAGTTTTTATTGATTTTTAAATCTTAAGAATTTTATACTGAAATGTGAATTCAGATGAACTTCATTATAAAATTTTGGAATTCTTCATAACATTAAGTTTTAGTTCAAAAAAGTGTAATTTTTTATAGAATTATGTTTTTATGTTATATTTATTTCATAACTGTATAGAAGGGCTTATCTGTCCATTTGAGAGCATCAGAGATGAATCGGCTGATCATCTCTGAACTAAAGGAAAAATTATCGAAATTTTTATAATAAAATTCAATGAGTTTTGAAACTTGTCTAGATTTGACGATATTATGTGTGAGGGTTAATTATAGATTATATGAAATTCTAATGAAAAAAAGTTAATAAACTATTTCTAAACAAATGTTAATAACCAACAAATTTAATAAATTTATTAAAATATTTGCTAATTATATAATTGATGACAATGATCAAAACATTTGTGTCAAGGTTCATTTGCCGTTAAACTCGATTAGACCTTGAATAACATTGAATTAAATACATTGAACAGAAAAAATGGTTTTACAATCAAACCACAGAACGGTTTATTCGATAATTAATTAAATTTTAATGAAATAAAGTCAATCTCTGACTGACTGAAGAAAACAATCAAATTCTTATCAAATCGAAAAAATCGGTTGTTTTTAAGATTAAATCCAAAGTTTTTTCTAATGATTAATGGACTCGACTTTTCCGAACGAATCAATTGACACATTTTTGCTAACATTTTGAAAAGAGTGCACAAAAAATATATTCGATTAAAGGAATGTGTTATACAATACGGTATTTATCTTCTATGTGAGACACTTGCTGTCAAACTCTGGCAATTGCTATCATTTCGGCAAATATTAAAATAAAAAATAAAATTGTTATAGAATTGTCAAAAAAAGACTTGAGATTAGAGTGACAGCACATTTAGCAATAGATATAGCTTTTTAAAGACATTTGAGTTCTTCTTCTAATAATATTAATTCTTGTTAAGAGTCGACACAACTATTTAATATCTTAAAAGATTCTTCGCTTCGCTATTACTCGACTATAGTGTCTACAGAATTGCATTCAATCAAATCATTTCCTTTTCAAACTTTTCAAACCTAAAACTGAGCCCAGGCATTCAGCCCCTTCCCATAGAGCCACTCAAAGGCACATCTAATAAGAACTTATGATTTTTTTTAATAAAAATAATAATAACAACACTGTTGATCTAATGCTAAAGACAGCCTGTCTCATTTTATATGTAATTAATTACTATTAATCCTTATTAATAATCAAATATTCTATAGGTTTATATCGCTATGGAAACAGTTGAGTACAGTATAGATCGGCTTATTTTTAAGTACAGTCTTAAACACAATATTTTTTTGCATTTTTCTGCTCTAATATTGAAATCTTGTTTGAATGTCAGTATAATAGGAAAGGCTGAATACCCGGTGCTCACTGACACACAAAAACACACTTTGTTTATCTTGTATTGAATCCACATTAAAAACTAATTAAATATTGTTTGGAGAAAATGATTAAAATTTCTTTACTCCTAAATATAATAACGACACCATTTATTCTGCTCTATAACTCCAGTGCTGGCCAGACAGCTCTAGACAGCTTAGGGGGAGTCAGTCTCAGAATATTCGCATTTTAAAGATGATCTGAAGTTTACGGATTTGAACAGTTTTGTGCAAAATCTTGAAAAGTCGAGGCGAGTGTAAAAAATTTGGGTAAGATTTATAAAAATAGGCAATCGATCCCCGCCCCCTCTGACCAACTGTGTATAATTAACAACTCAATGATAGACTTATCAGAAAAAGTGTTCCTTTTTGTGCAAAATTAATAAATTAGAATTCAAACGACGAATATTTGAGCAGAAATTTTTGAAATATTTATTGCCGTAAATCTCATATAAAGTAATAATAATATGAATTAAATTTAATAACAGAATTCAACTTATGATGAATATTGTTATTAATGCTTAAGATTTTGAATGAGAGAGTAATCATAAATAATTTTCAATCATATAATTATGACATTAATCTTGAGCTAAAGTCAATTCATCTTATATTATATAAAATAGAGTGAAATATCTTTTCATTCGTAAAATTGTTTTTGTTATTTTGAAAAATAAGAAAATGTTTACAGAAATAGAGCTTATCTTAAGTAATGTTTCATTTCATTAAGAAAAGTTTTGGACGAAATTTTCGCCTTTTGTAGTGAATGTAAAAATAAGTAAAATAAAAATCTGATTCTTAAGTAATGAAAATGTACCCGAACACCACTCTAATTAATTTCATTTATACCCACGACTATAATTAACACATATATGAGAATTAATTCTATTAATCCATTTTAATTAAATATAACAAATTAAATGCATATAACAAATGTTGAGCTCATCTAAACTTATATAATATTTCAAAAGCCATTCAATGTCTGCTCTTCTTATACCATAGGAATTCGGATCTTCTGTACAATGCATAGAAAGAACTGAATTCATATTCTGCGGCTTAACCTAAATGTACAATAATTAGTACAAGCTAGTTTTGAAGTCTAGGATCTTTTTTTTGTCAAATATTAAATATAACAATTATTTTAGTAAACATTTTTACAGAAAACTCAAACAATTCTATTGATAACAATATAAAACAACAAAATCTTAATATTTTTTTTATTCAAATTGCGTTAAACTTATGAATCAATTCAAATATAGTTTGAAAACTAATTTGTATTTTATTTAAATAATTAATAAATTCTTTATTATATTCTGATTGTTTCATAATTACTATTCTTATGGCACAATTGCTTTGAATTTGAAGCCAATAGTGCTGTAGTGAAGATATACTCCAAATCCTATTTTATGGCTTTTTAATATAATATCAATTTTTCTTTGCTATTCATGATTTCAATGTCTTTTTTTCTATTTTTCACAGAAAAAAGTTTTCAATTTGGGATAAATGTCGAACTTTTCTGAAATAGAGTATAAGATTAAATGTCTGCAAAATATATTGCATTCACATTATATATCCATTTGTAATGTTCAGTAGACTAGCGATCGAAAGCTTTTTATCTATTTTCGAATTGAAAACTCGAATATTCCGGCACATATACAAACCTCGACACAATCCCTTGTATTTTTAAAGGAATTAAATTAACACAAAAAAGGATTTTATAATAAAATATGGCTCCGAATAGTTTCCAAATGTAAGGCATCTATGGATGTCTTGTTTGTCACAGCAATACATCATTTATAGTGTTCTCTCTTTCCCTCTGTTTTGACAAATAACTGATTAACAGTTTGTTTCCAAATATTTTCTTTTGAGTCCAATGTAAAGACACTTCAATCCAATATCTTTGTCGAATCGGTGCCAATCTTTATTTGATAGAAAGACAGATCATTTACTATCATCACAGATGAATGACCTGAACATAATTTCTAATTTCATTTATTTTTAGAGATAGTCTCCAAAGAATTGTTCTTAAAAGTGATTAATAACAGTGCTATTCATAACGTAGTGCTTATTATAATACTATACAATAATATCAATTTCAGAACTAATTTACAAATTCTAATGTATTCTCACTATTCGTTACCATAAAAACATTCAGACATTTCTTAATTATTTCATCCAATGTAGCGAAGCTGCACTCCTGGTAACAGCTATCGCATTCTTTGTCTAAGAGGATCAGTTTAGTTTTAAGCTAAATTTAAAATATACACTGGTTATAACGAATAGAAAATAAGTAAATAAAAGCTTTGAAATTAAGACCAGATATTCTGTTATTTAATACTTTTACAAATTGTGCTTTCGTTAAATAGAATAAAATAATTAAGTTTTTCTATACATTAGTTGAAAATTTCATTAATATATATATTTTTAAATAACTATTTTCTGCTTTTTTTAATGGTCTTTAAACCGGATTTATTTCTGGCGTTTATTTTGATTTTGAATATTTTAGATTCACTCCATTTAACACAATTTAGCGAATTATAAGATCAAAGAGAATTCTAAATCCACTATCGCTTTGTGCAACACTGAACTCATAAATGATTGCATTCAATCAGGGGTGACCAAAGGGGGCGTAAACTAAAACATATTTTTTGCCAAGTTATACAATACAAATTGAGTTGGCAATTTGAAGTTCAGCGCTGACCTAAATGGTCAATCTGATCAACCAATCTGATTCTATTCTGGCTCAACACATTATAATGTTCCTAGTTCAATCCCCCCACCCATAGTCGTCTAGCTTTAGCATCCCATCAATAAAGCTTGTCTTCAAAGCGAAAATCAAATGATTGTAATTTTTTAGCCGAAAAGATGGCAAATATATCGCTTCTAAAGACCATTAAATCTATTTAATAGCAAACTTCTGTTTAAGGAAATGTTTTTTTTCTGTAATGAATGAGTTTTATTACTTAATCTGCAGACAGACTACTCGAGTTCCTCTATATTGTATAACTTACATACTATTAGTAATTAAATTATATTTAATTTTGAAAAAAGCAAATTTGCGTTTAAGTAGAATTGAAGAGAAGGTAATGTAAGGCATAAGGCGTTCATTGAATATAAGTATTAATATAACTGAAAGGTCAGAAATGAGAGCATTAATCGCAAAATTGTAATTAACAATCATTGGACTCAAGAACAGAGAGTTCTTATAAAATGAATGACTTCAAGAGAGGCCAAGACCTGCAACGCCAGCAGTGTTTCTCTTTGCTGAGAGTTAGCATCCGAGCCAACCATATATTGTATTGATATTCCAATCGCTTCTAAAAACTGCTGATTCTGTGCCCGCCTTCAGTCAAATAAATAGATAAATATAAGAAATGTTGAAAATAAGTGCAAAAATTTATGGATATTTGATTGTTCTGTTCAGTCATTATTCACAAACAATACGACAGAAAGTTATTGAAAAGCTATCATATATTTCGGTATTTCGGTCAAAACAGTTTCCAAATCATTGACACAATGCCAGAGAATTTCCAGTTTTTTAGAATTGAAATAAAGTTTATTTCAAAAGAAAATTCTTTACAATTTTCAGTCATTAATATTTTACAATTTTTTTTCTTTAATCAAATAATAACAGAATTTATAGAATTTTTTCCAATGAATACTCGATTCGATAACTTTTTCTTTCATAGAATTTATTATTAATACCGTTAGAAAAGACGAAAATTTACTTTTCTTTCATTACGTCTATATTTTTCTTCTATTCTTATTGTTTGCTTTTATTCCGGTTCTCTCCACAGAATCTCATCTTTTCTATTGTTGTCTTCTATGCTAATGCAATGAAAGATCAATGAATTCAATTTCTGGTTTAGATTCACTTTTTTACAAGTTTTCTTCGGAAACGACGATTTGTAGTAAAGAATTAGAGCTAATATTTATAGAGATTTTCTACATTTCAAATATTATATATTTATGTAAATTATTTGAATATAAAAATCTGAAATCATATTTGGAAACGAATTTTTATGATTTTATTTGGCTTTGAGTTGATAAGCAATTTGGTTCAAAAAATAAGTTTATGACAACTGATTGATTGAAATATTCTTTTACTGCTTATATACTCATAAGAGTTGCCCAAAAACGAGATCAAGTCTTACAACTGAAAAAGCGAATATAAATATATGGTTAACGGAAAATGAGTTGAGAACTCTATAAGTCTGTATTCAGTTAAGTAGATATGAGTTGATATGAGTGGAGTGAAGTGTCCACAGAATTTGATGTCATCTCGTTTTAATTGCTCACAGAATACTCAGTATTAGTTATGTTGACATCCATTCCCAAGGATTATATGAAAAAATATTATGTATTAGTGGCTAAACAAATAATAAAAACTAAGCAAACGTATGATTAACTGTATTTGAAGTTTGGAAATATTTCATCGAATATAATGCCAATTATTTTTAGAGAAATTGTCGACAATTTCTATTAACTCTAAAAAAATAAACTAAAAAACAATACACTGTTTGTGTAATTCCGCAAATCAAGTGTTATTTTCTTTTATTGCTCATAAGATTTAGTTGAAGTCAAGTCATTTAATAGATCAGAGTTGAGAACATTTAAACATTTTTGAGTCAATTTAGTTCAGGAAAAACGAATCTAATGTTTAACTAAAAGTTTTATATTATTTAAGTTTAAAGGAAATAATACGGAATTGAAAGCAAACATAAAAACAAAGAGAGAACAAGTTTATTATGATTTAGGAGGCGGGGGACACATTGGGTCTCTGTCTTACGCCAAATGATCCAATTATAGTGCAGACATAAATATGAGTTCGTGAGCACATGAATAAGAGAGCCCTTTTTTCATTGTGATGATCAGGACTGGCATTAGCCATAAGTGCGCCAACAAATGTAATTTGAGAGCTACACAAAAAATAGTCAATATCTCTATCTTTGGGTAAACTGTCTGCCATTCTCTACATTTTGTGAGAATCTATTTCTCCTTTTTTTTCTCACTAACGGCAGAGTTATAGTGGACTAAAAGTCTATGGACTATACACTGCGTAACACAATTGCGTTCAGTTCTGCACCAGTGTTCAGCTCAGCTCTTCTCTTAGTCCTCTTATGATTTCACATTATATATATATCTGGACTCGAACTGCGAAATATCATTTGAGAATATAAAAGCCAATATTGAGGTTATGATAGAAGCCATTGCTTTAACGTCAACTCATAGACGGAAAGACAAAACGCTTTTTCGCATATTCTGTATATCTATGCGGACCATAAAATGCTTTGTCGACGACATATAGCCTTTTAAAACATAACCTAATGTATGGCTCAATTTTCTTTAGGGATATTTAACTTTTGTTCTATTTATGATTCAAATGAGAATAATATTTAAATTTGTAGCGAAAAGGCATTAAAAGTATTTTATTATTTCCACATATTTTCTATGAAATAAACTTTTTTATAATCTGTAAATAATAGCCAGAATAGCAAAAATAACGATTCATTCAATACTTTTTCATTCTTTCTATTCCGCTATGATTTCCATGTATCCGAGCTCATTCCTAACTCATCTCTGAATATTTATTGTATAAAAATTCAAAGCAAGCAAAAAAACAAATCCAACTAAGAATCCCCAAACAAACTGTTTTGCTATCAAATCACTTGAAATACATTTTTTCGACCAGAAATTGATATTTGTTTTCTCAAAATTTTAAGTCTATTGTACTGATGGATGGATTTTATTTTAAACATTATATAAAGTTTTCACTTTCTTTTGATAGCCTTATAACGGCGTCACTCATATAAATCAAAGTATTTGCACATTTCTCTATCCCTTTTAGACCATAACCCCAAACCTGCGACTCTTTTATAGTATAATTCTTTAACATTTATAAGCACTTCATTTTTGTTGGTTTTTTGCTTCATATAAATGTATTCCTTACTTACGTTACATTTTTTACTTTGCTTTGAAGCGCAAATCAATATCAAACTTGTGTCTCATAACTTGCAATTGTACTGCAAGGCTGGCACTGGTATTACTCTTTTTCTTCCTATAACTCATCACTTGCTCTCTCTCTCTCTC
>JAQIWA010000659.1:0-27133 GCA_034693305.1 Eueremaeus valkanovi
GGTTTGCTTTTCGAAAACCTAGGGGGGTATTTTGCCAATTTTCAAACCTAGGGGGGGTATTTTGGCTATACCCCCCCATTGGCCATCCCTAGTTCTAAATCTGTTTGTGTGGTCTTTGAATGTATTCAATATTAACAGTCATTACAAGACAAGCAATCATTCATTCATTCATTCATTCATTCATTCGCTTTATTTATTTTAAACCTTATATTAATCAGACATTACATAGGATTTGAAAAATAAAATCTTTTATTGAATAATTGAATATAATTTAGTGAGAGATCATTTTATATGTAAGCAAGGTTGATACTATGTTTTAAAAACTTTCTAGTTTATGCTGATTCACATTAATTGCGTGAACTAATATCCATTGATATTGTATTTCCTCTTAATTGCGATTTCCTTAACATTATTTGTCTCTCAATTAATGAAATGAATTTACTTTGAATTGTTTGAACTTTTATGAGAAAATGTAATTCAATTAGACTTTTAAAGATTCAGATTGAGCTCAATTGGCATTCTTAAGGCTCTACTCAATCAATGTTTTAAATATTAAATTAATTTAATAAATATTTTATTAACTCTTTTATTCGTAGGTGTAGTTTAAAAATGCACGATTGCATCTTGGTCAATGCGTCTTTTTAATAGATTCTTGTTATTCCTATTCTCATTTAGAACTACAGTAGATTAATCGGACAAATCCCTGAACCCTAACCAAGCTCTTTGAGTGACATCTATTCTCGTGACTTATTATTGATTTTTCGGTTAATTCTTGTTAACCCAAAACATAAACTTATTTTGGGTTAAATCTGTACAAAGCAGTAGTTATAGGCTTTTAATATCGATTTCATTAAAATTGAAGTCAAAGTCTGACAAAAACCCTATATCTGCTATACTTTGCACTATTTCAACAGTTAGAGAGCTGTCAGAGAGAACATAGCGTTTGTCTTAAAAAGCCCTAAAATCTAGTCTTAATTATATCGAAAATCAGTGCAAAAATATTTTTCAACCAAATGTCAGACATTTTTATCTCGATTTTTGAAAAGCATTTGACATTTGAATGAATAATACGATTAAAAAACCGATGAAAACAAGGAATTGAATCGAAAATAAAAATAAGATTTTTGTTAAAAATTTGTGCAAAAAATCGTTAAAAGAAGTGATAAATAAAGAGAAGAACTGATTGGACGGAAGACATGGAAGACTTGATTAAAGTGTTGAAAGTCGGAGACAAACAGGAGATCCAAAACAAGTTACAGCAGTTCCTCAATAAGGTATCACCAATTGATCCCTCCATTGATGCGACCATTGATTGAATCGATTGATTAAATATTAAAATCTATTTATTTGTTAATTGTTTTAATGGTTTGTATGTATTGTCTGATCGTCTGATTGTCCAACAGTTCAGAAATGAGTTCACAATCAATGCGAGTCTTCAGCACAAGAAACAGCTCATGGAATGCCTGTTCCGGACCCTAAGAGCCCCACAGTTCGCATCGGAACAGACGGCGTGTCTTCAAGTGATGCGAATACTGACCAGAGATAAGACTAATTTGAACGAACTGTTCAGCGCCGACAGGATTGAGACGATGTTGCACTTGGCTATGCTCGTGGGCGAGGAGGAGGCCTTCATGACCCAGAACAATGTCCTGTTCGACGCCCAGGTGGTGGTCGAGGCCCAGATGTGTCTGTGCAACCTCATATTCAACTGTCCAACCATTCAGAAGCTTTGCGCTAATAATTCATGCATTGAAGGCATTATGTTGAGGCTCAGAATGCACCCGGACCCCAATCTGCCCCAGAAGGTATGTCAACCACTCGGCCCATCACTACCCCATCACTACTATTCATATGCTTTTATTTTTCCAAACATTTCAATAGATTTTAATTATTTATTGAATTCTTATTTTATTCAATATTTTAATCAAATGTATTATTAAAGCATTCATTCATTCATTCAATTATATTCTCATTATTTTAATTATGAATTTAAGACTCAACTCATACGAACTTTATTATCGATTCGTTTAAATAAATTATTTTTCAAGTATTAATCAGAATATAAAACGATATGAAATTCCAATTAATTATTAATTTCTGTTTAATTATTATTGAATTACCGGTACATAAAGTAATCCATAATTCAATGCCTCCCTGACCTCCACGTGCTTTATTTGGTTTAAGAATTGCTTAAGAATTGAAATTAATTTTTATTCTATTCTCAAGAATAATATAAATTATTTTTATAAAACATTTGCTGAATATATGTGTGACTAACCATATGAGCGGACATTTCTGTTCGTCTTTGGATTCATTGATCATTTATTAATAATAAATACTATTTTGAAGATTTGCACAAAATTTTTGCGACAAAAAGCTAAAATCGATTTTGTTTTATATAAATATTTTACGCAAAGCTTAGGAATCTGTTAGGAATTTATCCCAAATTCCAAAACTTATTCAATCGATTCAACATTTTTTTCGATGAAATACTGCATTATTTGAAGCAATAATTCTTAAAAATTATATTCAGACCAATCGATCAAATATTTTATTTTCGAATTATTTGAAGAAATTTTCGAAAAATTGCCTTTTAATGCATTGAATATATATTTTCGCATTAAATAAGTTTTAAAAATTTCAATTATTTATGAATTTTATTATTTTTTCTATTCATTTAAAATTCCATTCATTTATAATCAAAATTAAAATTCAATAAAATATTTCGCAATTCTTTGCTAACCATTGTCTATGTGGGTGTGCAATCTCCCGGTGCACTCCCGGTGCAAACTAAGTGCTGAATCTCAGAGGTTATACACAGTATATTCGCATAAAATAGTTGACTAAATGTTTAATTTTAAATAATTTTTTGAAACTTTTTATTAGTTTTGAAATATTATTATATTTAATGGCTTTCAATGTAATTATAGGTAAAGTTCTACGACATGCGAATGCTGTTCCTAATCAGTGCCCTTTGCGCTGAAGTTCGGCCCAAAATTCGGGACGAATACCACGGACTCATATACCTTATGGAAGCCATTGATCTCATTCTGAAGAATAATTCGGAAAATTTGGCCGAAAAGGTTCCGAATAAAAATAAGCGCAGGTCTAAGGGCTCGCGCAGAGGCAAGAAGGGCGCCAGCACTGAGACCGAGTGCATGGATGACTATTTGGTTGCCTACTATCTGGACGACTGGGAAGTGGACTTCGCCAATGAGGTCCTCAAAGCCCTCTTCAATCTGACTGTTAATATCGATCGAAACAATTTGGACGAAGTAATCAATTATTGGTTTTCTTATAATTTATTTATTTATTAGTATTCAGTCGAAAGTGAAAATCAATTAATTTTTATATAATTTTATTCATTGAATGTCTTAAAACATATGCAAAATCTTTTTTATCTCACAATTACTCAATTTTTTAAAACTGTTTTATTATTTATAATCGATTTTTCCGTTAAGACTAAATGTTTTTCAAACTTCTGTTTCGTTTGAATTATTGATTATTTATTTCTGAAATATTTTTATATTTATTTTATGCAAAAATATTATTTATTCAATAGTTTAGAAGTAATTCAAAAATATTTTTTGAAAGTATTACAAAAATACACAAATTAAATAATAATAAGCTAACTGTGCACCTGTCTGTCCGTCTGGCCCATACAGATAGAAGAGGCCCACTTCCTAAGACTGGTCTCAATACTACACGATCTGCTTCTGTGCGACACTAAGTCCAAGGAAAGGAAGGAAGACTTACAGAGCCATACCGTCAATCTGTTGACTACAATGCCTGCGCCCAGCTTTGAAGAACTGTTGTCCCCCGTCACTGAATTGGGCCGACCGGACAACCCGGAGCACGAGTTCGACGAAATGAATATGGAAGTGATCGCAGTCTTATTGAACTTCCTGTCCAAACGACTCGATAATGTATTCAATCATTTTTTTCATATGATATTGCAATCTAACGATCCGTTTGTTATCTTCCCTAAGCATACGGTTCAGAACAGTCGCGAACTGTTGGCACCAGTGCTGACGTGTCTGAGTGAAGCGGCCAGAGCTAACTCAACGATTCGCAAATACTTGCGCTCAAAGATATTGCCGCCGCTTAAGGATGTGAAGGAAAGACCAGAAGAGGGAACGACTCTCCGCAACAAATTGGTTCGACTCATGACTTCACCGCACACTGAAGTCAAAGAACTCGTCGCAGACTTCCTGTTCGTTCTGTGCAAAGAGAACGTCTCGCGACTCATCAAATACACCGGTTATGGCAATGCGGCCGGACTTCTGGCCAACCGGGGACTCATGTTAGGCGGCTCTGGCAATAGTGGCCACTACTCATCGGAATCGGAGGAAAGCGATACCGAAGAGTATTCTCAGTATAAGGATAAGTGAGTTCCCAATCGATTCCAATTATAACTGTTTTTATTGTTTTTTATATTCTTTTGGTTTAAATAATTGCAGAATAAATCCGGTGACGGGTTGTTATGAAGAGCCCAAACCCGATCCAATGGCAGGTATGACTCCGGAACAGAAAGAATACGAAGCCATTCGTTTAGTTGAAATGATTGATAAGTTGACAAAGTATTTGAATTTTATTTTTTTGCTCATTATTTACAATCATTTCCTTTTCTGAACTGAAGACAGACTTAAACTCAGAATAGTTTCCGAACTTATTCTCAAAGCTTTCGATAAATTATTTAATTAATTAAATATTTTATTTATTCAGAACCGGAGTAGTGAAGCCGTGTCGGGTGGGAGAGGACGGTAAGCCCCATCCGGTGGACCACATATTAGAGTTGCAGCAAATGGTAATCGAGAGCAAGAAAATAGATGCGGAAAATGAGGACTAAATTGTCGGCAATTATCTGTTGCACAACCAAAGTGTTTGGCACAACAAAACTCACTTAAATTATAAGATTTTTATCAAAAGATTTTATTAAAACTCTTTTTAGAGGAAAAACAATTTTATGTTCTTATGAATACAGACAACGACAACGACTTTATCAATACATTTATTCCTTAACTATTGGCGTAATTTAAATGTTGTTAAGTCTTATAGTCTTATACTTATTATTATTATATGAATCTAAACAACAAAACAGACGTTTCGGTCATTAATATTGTAATTAACTGTTATTTACAATACTTTACAGTATTATTGCTTTTATTTTATATTATATTTCATAAATATTTTTTAATTTCAAACTAAATAATTGTCAAAACATTTAAACAAATAGTTATTATATTTAATATTTATTATTGAATTTGTAAATCATTCGTAAGTCTAGTCTATAATTAATGGTAACTATTATTAGCGCTTAAACTAAATAATTGATACAATTTTTTGTCAATAATTTTATTGAAAACTCTTTCTATAATACAATATATTCACTGAATCAGCAAAAAGTCAATCATATATTGATTGGATTTTTTAGTTTTAAATAATTCTTCGATTGATTGTTAAGTTTTAACATTTGTTGAATCGAATTAAATATTTAAAAATTGAGCCAAAAATAAATATCTGATTGAAAATAAATGCTTTTGTTTTTCATTTATTATATAATTTATACAAAAATTTATTCAATTTTAACAATTATTTTTGACATTCGGTTCTATCGGTGTCTTTGGCATAATTACAGACCCCTCGGGTTGTGTCCCAAATGGTTCCCTCTCCGCACCTCTCCTCGTGGGCCACTCCTCCGAAGC
Organism: Eueremaeus valkanovi; assembly: GCA_034693305.1. NCBI lineage: Eukaryota > Metazoa > Arthropoda > Arachnida > Sarcoptiformes > Eremaeidae > Eueremaeus > Eueremaeus valkanovi. The sequence continues at coordinate 5,706 of JAQIWA010000659.1, forward strand.
ACCAGTAGTATTTATTACAGTCGCTTTCGTGCGGGTAATGTTTGTCCGCAACACTGCAATCCAAGGTATTGGGCCCTCCTCTATGGGTTGTATGTTCGCCCGGGTGTGGAGTGACATGAGTTTGTTTGGTTGTCTTCGTTGGCTTCTCTGTGGGTGGGTCCGGGATGACTGTGCCATCGTCGAAGCTGACGAAGATTTTGGTGAATTCGTAGTCTCCCTGTGCTATACTGGAACATCCAGGGTCCACACGCTTTCCTGGACATGGCTTGTCTCGGCCAATAGACCAGAAGGCCAGGTGTCCTATTCTTTTCTGCTTAGCCCAGGCCACTAATTGTTTGGCGTGCGCTATAGTAAATACCTTTCCGTTGTCGTTGACGCCTATCATCGGAGTCACGCCTAACATACTGGAGACGAACAGACATTCATTAAATACAGATTACATAAACTCTAACCGTTATTATAAGACTGTACTCACGAATACAGCTCTGAATCACTCTTTTGAGGCCAAACTCCTTTCATCTGCTTATGTGTTGCCTCTGCGGCCGCAATGACAGCATTACCCCAATCCTGACTCGAGCCGAAGTCCATTGTCATGGGATTGACAATATCAACATTGACTCCATGTTTGGCCGCATTCTTGAGTGCATTTGTACCCAAGGCATCAGTGACGCCATAATTATCTGCCTGAACCATTAGGGTGTAGCTAACAGTGACGGCCGGGTTCTGCTTCTGGACTGTAGCCAAAGCCTGATTCATAAGATCTAAGTTTACAGTCGACTCGATATCAATGTCCAGATGTGTGGAACCGGTAACCGATAAGACTTTTTTGTATGCATTCGCTAAATCTCCGGCCGATCGACAACTGGTCTCCAGGTATGGACCCAAAGCACCTCCAGTCGAAACAATCACATCACCCCCGGCCGCTTTGAATGCTTTGATCTGGCTAATGATCTTGTTATCATTGATGGGTGTCTGTCCAGCCCAGGTAGGACTACAGCCTGCCGTTCCGCCCAAAGCAAAAGCCAAAGAAAATGCTTTTACACCATATTTCTGCTTATATTGAACTAAAGTGAACTCATTGGCCCGGGTCACATCGATATAAGGCGCGAACTTCGGCTCTGGATATCATTTAAAAGATTTTGATGAATATATCAATGATTTTATTTTGAAAATGTTTTCACTCTTCAGTACCTCTTTTGGATTCAGACAATACGACAATCGAAAGCAACGCTAATATTAACCCGAATTTCATTTTAACAAAACTATTATCAAAATGACTAAAGAGTTAATATTTTTGAGTTATATGACTCCAGAACTGACTGAACACCGGATTTATATATTATTTATAAAGCGATTCATTACTAAACTTCTCGATTCAACAGATAATGAAAACATTTATTTTTGGGAACCGATCCGTATGTCTGTTGACAAGGATTTAAACCGAATCAAGTGATCTGTTGTTATAGTCTTTAAAAATATTTAATTTTATTTTTCATTATATTTTTAATCAAACATTTGAACACATCTTTTGACTCACGGATTGCTTTACATATATATTATGCAGTTATCTGTTAAGATTGGCACAGATCAATTCATACAAGTCGAGTACATTTTATGAACGCATTAGTTATTTTCTGTTCAAAATTCAGCACTGATTCAGTCGTTTGTCTCCGACCATCAGATGGGTCCCAGGTATACCAAATCCAGGGATCCGACGGCAAAATACCCCTCAGTTTTTTCATCGGAGTCATAACTTTAGGCCGAAATAGGAGTCCCCGCTTATGTTGAATTTTCTATCAATTTGACCAGGGGTAATTAGGCTATCAAATGAACCGACAACTCCTTTTAAGCACCAGTACTTCAAAGCTATACCAATATTGCAATAGATTTTGAAGACTAAATGAAAATAATGATCATTTGATCTAACCCGGGCATGCATTCAATTGACAGACTATAGGTCGCGAGCAAAAAGTAGGGGGGTCTAGCAGAGCCTCAAAACACAGTGGGGTGGTATTTTGCCAAATCTCAAACAGGGGGTATTGGGTCTACCCCCTTGCACATCTCTAATATATAGTATATGTCTCTGAACTATAATAATAATGACCAGGGACTTCATTTTCACCTAAACATCAATGTCTAACAAAAAGTGGAAAATTATTCTAAAAATTGAGCGCATTTTGATTTTCATGACTTTATTGATCGCTTCAAATGTATGCAAATGCGAGTTATCTTTAAGTTATCTTTTCTCTCATTTCTCATAATTAACTTTCTTTTGATTAAACTTTCTGTCATTACAACCAGTATTGAACTCAAGTTTCAATTTAGCGCTCATTCAGTCATTCAGAGACTGTCAGACAGTTTGCAGACATTATTACATCATTGATAAGCCTTTAATGAGTGAAACATTTGCGACAATACTATTGGTTTAGACTATGTATCGACTGCTTTGAGCCAATCAGAGGCTAAGCTTTGACTTAAAAACCAAAAGACAGCCAAATGTGAGACAAAACAAGAAAAGATTCAGTCATTAGATGTGTTTCACTCCTAAACATCACTTCTGTTTCAATCAGTTTTTAATTGTTTTGTTTGAATCAAAATCTATTCATTCAGTCATAAGATTTCAATTAAAATGTTTTCATTTCTGAAGGCATTGACAGGTTTTGGATCAAAGAGTGGTCCGAACCAAGTGAATGGCCATCAGCTGATCGCCGATGCCTTCAGCGAAGACGAAGATGTCTTCAATGACTGCGACTCTGTTGTCAAAGGTCTGTCCAATGGATTGAATCCATTGTTGAATGGCATCGACATCGATGACAGTGACGACAATGACTGCTGGAATGAAGAGTGGAATGCCTTCGAAGAGAATGTCAACCAAATGGGCCGACAATTGCTGGACTCCGACCGCAAATGCCAATCAATGAAAGGAGTGGTGACTCAAGTGGTCGACCAGAATGTCATTGTCATCGACGACACCCAACGGATTGAATACGAGGTTTGCATTCAATCGATGTTTGCTTTAATTGACTCAACAGTCGAGTCAACACTAAAGCTCATAATTTGCTAACTGTTCCCACTGTTCCCAAAGCGATGCACTTTTGGCACTCCATTTGTCGGCGATTTGGTTAATGTCGAGACCGATGACCAAAAGGAGGTGACTCTCAAACCCCTGCGCTTTAAGGTGTTGACCGGAAAGATAACGGACGACGAGGACTACTATAAGAGATTTGTATTCGGAGGACATGTAATGATCACTCAATTAAATACTTAATAACCAATCGATTGATGTCTTAATACATATGTGAATACGATTTAAGGCATATCTGCGCAAAACAGAAGAGACACGACATCTAAAAGTGGGAGACGTTATAAAAGTTCTAATATTGGAGACGCGAACCAATCACTACAACTGGAGGGCAATCCTCTTCAACACTATCCACGACTCAGAGCTGAAGGACACCCATAGGACCGATGCCTTAACCAATGAGTTGATGCAGAATAAGAATGACATCGATATTATCGATAAAATAAGTTTCGGTGATATGAACCTGAAGTCTAAGAAATCAATAATGATTTGGATTAAGTGAGTAATGGATTGGAATCTGATTTCAGAAATACTTTATTCAAAACATTATTCCAAACAAATGCTCAGAAATAAAGGCACAAAAGCACAGACACTCCTCTCCTGTGACAACGAAGAGGGAGAGAATCAGATAAAGTTCAATAGTTTTCAGTCGACTTATGGCAAAGCAAGTGAACCCCCGTATGTCATACCACCGAAGAAGGACTGCTTCGTTGAGTTGATCTGTGAAACAAAGTAAGAGTCGATTGAAATGTAATTATTTTTTGAATATTTATCTAAAATTGCGATTCGTTTGACTCGACTGGACATCAGTTACTGCGGAGACCACAACGAACTCATGATCTTTAGGTTCGATGGCTTCAGAATCGCTCGATTCATAACAGTGACAGTCCATGACCTGAATCAGTCTAACAATCGCTTTCGTAATACCGGTAATTACGATCAGACCCAATACCGGCGCCGTTTGTTTGGAGATGACACGTGGATAGTGCCCGGGGAGAGGGTCTTGAACCAGAATAAGCATATTTTCGACAAACTCGAGAAATACCGGATCCCTGAGAAGCTCTGGCGCGCACTCGACAACAATTGGGCCATCGATGAGGTGTTCCCCGAAGTAAAGGAACCGTTGAATAAAGTGAACTATCGAATGAAATTCCACGCTTTGGTCTATTTGGAGGAATGCCAGAACCAAATCAACTTAAGGCTCTTCGACCTCTCGGACGTCACACTCAGACGCGACGGACGCTTCCTTGCGCTCACTGTTCCCGGACTGGCCGACGGCAGACCCAGTCTTATAATTAGTGACAAAATTATTGTTTTCGATGATAAGAATCGGACCGAACAGAAGCGGATCGGATACGAGGGCTTCATTCATGAGGTCAGTCCTCTTTTGTCTGCTTTTAATGAATTCTTATTCAAAAGTTCTGTTAATTTATTTTCAGATAAGAAAAGAGGAAATTATGATCCGATTCAATGAGGATTTCCACCGAGACTTCAGAGGAGGCTCTTTCAAAGTCATGTTCCAAATGGGCCGGTATTTGAATCATTGATTACTCATTTGTATTATTTGTCGGTTCACTCAATGCTCTAGAGTTTGGTTTCGATTCTAAATATATTTTTTCGGAACTTTATTACTCTTTCAGAATGACATACCGGCGCTGTCATCATGCGATCGATCTGTCGCCCCATATGGTCGATCAGGTGTTGTTCCCGAGTCAGCCGATAATCAAACAGGCCTTCAAGAAGATAGCGATCGAGTCTATCAATTGGTTCAATAAGTCATTGAATTTCCGGCAGAGACTGGCAGTTGTCGGCGCCCTTAGGGGTGAGTGCAGACCAACGCCTTATATCATCTTCGGTCCGCCCGGAACAGGAAAAACGGTGACAATAGTGGAGTCAATCCTTCAGGTGTTCGACAAAGTACCGCACAGTCGGATCATTGCCTGCACTTCGGCCAACAGTTCCGCCGATTTGATTGCGTCTAAACTTCTCGAAAGCGGAAGAATTACTGCCAAAGATCTGATACGTGTGACTGCTCTGCACCGTAAGTGTTGTTCCCATATATTCTCCGATCGAATGACTATTTTATGTTTAATCCAACTAATGGTCGATTACTTCAGGCATTAACTCCATTCCCGATAACGTGAAAAGTGTGACCCAATTGGCAGATGAGGACGAGAAGAAGTGGTTATACCATCGGGTGATAGTGACGACTACATCCCAGGCCGGAGTGGTATTCAAGTACAAGATATCTGCGTCTCATTTCACTCACGTATTCATCGACGAAGCGGCGCAAGTGATAGAACCCGAGTCTCTCATTCCCATATCGATGAGTGTCATCGGTCACGGAGTGGTCGTCCTGGCAGGTGATCACCACCAGTTGGGGCCAGTGATCATGTCCAGCAAAGCTAAGGCCTGCAGACTCGACCGATCACTTATGGAACGACTGATGACATGCTGTAAGCCCTACGAAAGGGACGAGCGCTACAAGAAGTATGGGTTCTATAATCCAAAGTTCGTCACAAAACTGGTCGACAACTACCGATCGGACGCTACTATTATGTCTGTTCCCTCACAACTGTTCTATGAGAATGAACTCAATTTCAACAACAAAACCGATGACAAGCTCTTGGAAGCCATGGATTGCAAGTCTGCACTCGTTTTCACAGGAGTTAAAGGTAAGCCATTGGACAGGCATTTAAGCAGTTTTTAAAATTATTGTTTTGCCGAAACATCAGGTGAGGACCGTCAGGACCCGGACTGTCCGTCTTGGTATAACCCTCATGAAATCATCCAGACCTGTTCCTATTTGGACCTGTTATATGAGGCCGGAGTCAAATCAGAAGACATTGGTTTGTCGTCTCATAAGTCATAACTCAATGAATATTAGTTTTAATCCAATTATTAATAACTTTTAGGAATAATAACTCCGTATAGAAAACAAGTGACTGGTATTCGGGATCACATAAAGAGTATGGGTCTGCAGGAGTGCAGGGTCGCCACCATTGAGGAATTCCAAGGGCTTGAGAAGCGCGTCATTATTGCATCACTGGTTCGATCGTCGGCCCAATACTTGGATCACGACTTGAAATACAATTTGGGTTTCATTCATAACTCGAAGCGCTTTAACGTTGCGATCAGTCGTGCGATGGCTTTACTCATATGTATTGGAGATCCGGTGCTATTGAGTCGCGACAAGTGTTGGGCACAACTCATCAACTATTGTCTGGAAAACGACTGCTATAAGGGCTGCAAATTCTCTGCTTTTACGCCCAGCCTATCGAGAAAGAGGTCTAAAATAATGGAAAATAAATAGGCTGTCCGTTGAGTCCGACTCTATTTGTTCTCTTATTTCTGCAGACCTTTTACGCCAGAAAACCCTTTTTAATGTCATTTTTCTCTTTTTTTTAAGCTTTAATTAAATTTTCTTTTAGATTATTCGACACTTATTTTCACAAATCATTGAGTTTTTTATAATCATGTCTTCAAATATCTCAAAACTGTTGCTTATTTTTCAATGCATTTATAATTTCGTTAACTTTTTGTATTAAATGACAAACTCATCGAAGAGTGATATTTTGTAAACATTTGTTTAATAAAGAAAAATTCAATTCATTCGTAAAAATCGTTTAAATTTTTTTAATTTAAAAAAAATTCAATTTTAATATCAGTTTTAAAACAGATTTCAGTCCTCTTTCAATAGATATCTTGTCGTCAAAGCGGCTGTAAATATAAAATAAGAGTTTTTAGAATTTAAAAAATTATTTTTAACTTCAAATTTATACCAATCGGAGCGCCGGTCGGAACGCCCGGGAAAGGACCCGAAGACCCGGCGATATCGATATGAGAGAAGGCAATCGGTTCAGACGAATCCAATCCATGTTTGTCTAAACCGGACACTTGTATGAGAAAAGCTGCCGGCATTTGGTGTCCGCGCGCGGTCTGAGAGGACGGGGCGTTATTGCACTGAAGGATGTCCTCGTACTCAGACTTTCCGACATTGAATTCGTAGTCTTCTCTGCGAATCGTTGAGACTTCAAACGGGTCTCCGATCTCATGTCCGGCGCTTTGTATGCCTTCTGCTGTCTTGAGCTTCTGTGCCGGCCCGTTGTCCAGGATCACCGAATAGTTGTCTCCGACAGCCAGACAGCAGTGGCCGGTAAGGGTCGCGATCGTGAATATCGAGGGATTGACGAGTTTGTCGCGCAATATCTGCTCCTTAAAGTAGGCCACGAAGTCAACCATTGCCATCCGGCCCTCGGCGTCAGTGTTGCCGATCCTGACTCTGACACCGGCTCTCGAAGTGATGATCTCATCGGCCACATAACCATTGGGTCCAATACTATTGCGAACCATAGCCAAGACGCCCAACACTCGGGTGTTCTTAGGCTTGAGCTCAGCCACTGTCTGGAAGAACCCGGCCACAGCTGCTGCGCCGCACTTATCGCGATGCATACCAGCCATATGGCCGCCGGCCTTAATGTCTGATCCTCCCGTGTCATAAGTGACACCTTTGCCCACAAATATCAATGTTTTTGTTGCCTTTTCTTTGGGTTCGTATTTCAAGAACACAGCCCTCGCCTGATGTCTCTCAACACTCGCGCGATTCACAGCAGCTGTGGTTAGGATTGGGTTTCATATGAATTGCAATTAAATCTAATAATAAGTTATAATCAGTTTTACCAAAACAGGGAAACTCTTTGTCCAATGCTTTCGAATCACTGATGACATCCACTTTGACCACAGAGTCTTTGAATAGCTGTTGGACATAAGTGGCCACATTGGGTGCGCTCATTCTTTCCGGATCAGAGCCGCCAATATCTCTGGCCACAGATCGTCCGCTTTCGATAGCCTGAGCCAAATGATGGGTCGAAACAGATCTCTCTTTAGTCGAAAAGTTGGCGAAACTGATTGAATCCAATTTCTTGTTCTTCGAAGGAATCGCTTCTCTTATCTCTAAAGGCTTTGAATGAATTGAAGTTTAGATAAAATACAAAATAATTATTAATTGAATAAATACCACATAATTGGCATAATAGGCACCCAAAAGGGCCGCCGCGTCGAACAGGGAGTACGTCTGTTCAACACCAGTACTCGAGGGCAACACAACCAATGGGTTCTTTGCGCCGGCCTTTAGAGCTCGTTTGACACCATTGAAAGCGGCTTCGCTGAATCGGCGCACGTCGTCGTAATCCCGATTAATGGGACCGACCGGTGCGTACACCAGACGTTTGCCTGAATTATCAGCCAATGGTATAACTCCGCCCTCTTTTTCAAACGACTTGTCCACCACTTTATAAGCTTCCAATGGCTGCGCATATTTGGCCAGAGGTCCGCTTATCTGGCCTTTAGTCAAGTCGAGAGACAGCAAAACGATTGCATCGCTATTCGCCGGCACTTCGAAACTGTTTATTAATTCAACTTATGGTTAGTCTTCGGTAAAAGTTTTTATTTTTTATCATTTACTGTAGATTACGGTTTGAATAAAGAATACACAAAATTGTGAGAACTGTTAGCTTTTGATCGATTTTGGCTCAAAAAGCGATTAGATTTTATTTAGAGACAGATAACTAATGGAAATTATCTGAACTGTTGCTTAGTCTGTCAAATGCATCTGGATACTTATCTAGCAGACACTTATCGTCTGAAATAATTAATTGTTTGTTATATTTATAGTATTTATGATTTGTCTGTCATTTATAACGATAACAACTATTGGCCCAAATTTACCTCTAATTCTCAAATAGTAATTCTTATTAATAATCAATAAGCAAGCTAGAATGTAGAATGTTCACAAATAGGAGTTTTATGAAGATTATGTAGAATTAAAATGATATGCTTTCATGTGTTTTATAATGACAAGAATTATGGGTTCATTAAAAAACATTGAAAGCTCTTAAATAAGACAAATAATAATTATATAATTTGAATAAAAACGTGTCAAATGATGTTTGACGGCATATAACGTCTTTTCAAATGATTCAGAAGGTCTTGAAGACACTTAAAATACTGTAGTGTAAGAACTGAGCTCATGCTCTGAATTATAAAAACATAAATCTATTCTTAAGATTCTTTAACACATTTTTGTAGTATTTCATAGATTATTCATAATTTCATTTCAATTCAATTTATTGTTTTATATCTTTTTCTCAATCTTTATAGCAATTGGTATAATAATAGCGAATAAATAAAGTTTGGATTCAAATAAAAATCAAAATTAATAATTCAATTATTGTTTAGAAAATAAAACTATTGAAAAAATTAAATAAAAAGTATAAATAATATAATTTTCATACTTAGCCATAGTTTAAGTGAATATTCAATTGGAAAGACTTCTCAAATCACAGAATAATATGACTAAACGCCCAATACTTGTCAAACGTCTGAGTTATAAGAGCATAGAAACTGATTTATATAACAATTTCAGACAATCCAACAGACAATCTAATCGAGGAGTCAATTGTCTGAACAAAAAAATCTATTTTATTGAACTTGAATTGAAGGACAGCTACTGTACTGTTAATATAGAAGTAGCTTGGTTAGTATGATTACTATTTGTTGATAACCAGAATAACAAGAGTTACTTTGAAATAAATTGTTTTCTAATCTTGTTTTTGGTGTCAGTTCTCTAATCTGAAGACCTTTAGACCTATTTATTTGCAAAATAATTATTATTTTTAGATTAATTGCTATTTTATATACTTTTGACATTCAAGTCATTGCAAGACAATTAATGGGTATCAGTGCCACACTATTTGAACCTTATGTCGAACATAGTCTGTAATGTAAAGCAATTTATCATTTCTTAGCCAAAGCTATACTCAATTCTGATTCAATGCAATACTCAATACAATTCTGGAATTCTGTGCAATAACTATAAGAATCAAATTCTTTGCACTCATATGTCAGGAACTGAACCTAACCTTAGAAGACATGAATACAAAACTCTATTGTATTGTATAATAGTTGTGACCATTATATTGCGAGCATTGCATAGATTTTAGATTTCAATGCCTTTCATATCCCATATTAAAGGCTTTTGTTATTTAATCTGTTTTTATAAAAATCTAATTAATTATTATTATTATTGATTCATATGCTGTGAATCGTATATTCGCTAGAATTCTATGTATTTTATTGTAAAAACATTTCAATTAGTTATTCATATCAAGTGAATAATGAAAATAGTAATAAATTCAGTGATTATTTTAAGCGAACTAATGGTGAGTTTGGATTTTAAATGATTTTTGCTTTAAATCTAATTTATATTCAATTGATTTGTGAATATTGGGGTCGAAGTGGCTATAAGTGTACAGACTTTCAAATCTTATGCAATAACTTGAATGCATTGCTATTTATATAAAATCAGCCAAAACTCAATTACAAAGCATTTTAATTATAAATCATTTGCAAGAAAAAAGTTAAAGGGCCAGGGTGGTCTTCTTCTTAAAAGAATCTACGTGTTCATTGATGCACATACCGTAGCTGTATATCAATAAACAGTTCTTTCTATTATTCAACGAAATTATATTTACGTAAAAATTGGTTTCTTTTGAAGTAATTGTAAATATTTTTCAGTTTTAGTGAATCACAGAATAAATGAATATTAAGTCAAATAATTGAATCACAAAAGCATTTGTACTATAGTGTCAATTGTGTGTCAGTCGTGTCAATGATTGTAACCCACGTCAATTTGGCAATCAATTAACAAATCAATTAATTTCGAAAATCCGCTGACTGGGAGTATTTGAAGTTGTGCAGGATACATTCACAACATATATGACATTTTTACACCATTTTTAGCCTCAGTTTTATATTAGAGCAGATATTTAGTAACGACCTTGCTCAAATGGATTAAAATAATTTATACTACACTACTCATACCAGTTCTATATTCACTAAATTGTATGAATTTTTGTTGAATTTAAACCGAATTATTGTTTAATTGAAAACAAAAATAAATTGACCCAACTCTTCAATACTGTCACTAAGTTTTTGAGCGAATAATTGGAATCTTTTTCAACTCAAATATCAGAAAGAAATTACGTCTAAAATAAAAAGTTAAGAGAAGTTTGAATTGAATTAAACATAAGAACCGAATGACTCGATTGTAATCCACAAACAATTTAAAACTAATCAAACATTTAATAAAATACAGACAATTGAATCGATTCAAACATTTTTATTATTAATTTATCTTAAGCTCAACTTTAAGGCAATGAAAACCTGAATATAGTTTAGAACCGAAAAAGAGATTATATTTTGAGCCGAAAATAGTTTAAAAGAATTGTTAGAAAACAATGAATAACTCACTCATCGGATGACTCACTGTCTTCGGAATCATCGGATGAGTCGGTCTCTCCTTTCAGCTCAGAATCGATATAACTCTGGATTATATGCGAAATATGGTTATCCCTAACAAACCCTAAACTCATAGCTCTCTCCAAATCGAAGTCGAATGGAAGCGAAGACACGATTCGATTGATCTCTTCGTCGAACTCGAATCGGATCAGTTGAGTCGTCTCTTCGCCAGCGATTTCGCTCAAACTCTCTATCATTTGTTGGACAGAGACTGCAATTCCGGGTAAATTGACATTCCTGTGCGGCCCGAATGCTTCGGCCGGAAGTGTTGACGCGTGGATCAGGTTCTTGACCAGAGTGTCCGGACTACTGATCCACAGTTGCAAGTCTTTAGCGACGGGACAAACGGCTATTTTGCCGCTCAGGGGCTCTCTTATGATACCACTGGCGAACGACGTGACCGCTGTATTGGCTGAACCCGAGCGCACAGTTATGGTCGGGAATCGAAGGACTCGGCCGTCGATATAGCCCTTACGGGTGTAGTCATTGATAAGGAGTTCAGAAATTGCTTTTTGATAGCCATATGAGGATTGGGGCAGAACTGCAGTCGACTCTGAGATCGAACCCAGGGATCCGAATACCCCTACACTGCTTGAGAAGATCAGTCGAGTATTATGCCGTTCCTGATGTCTGATGGTCTCCAGTAGGTTCCGGGTGGCGTCAACATTGACTCTGAGGCCCAGATCGAAGTTGCGCTCAGCCTCTCCGCTGACAACAGCCGCCAAATGGAAGATAATATCAATGTTTGTGTTAAACAACTCCTCGAAAGCCTCGGCTTCCGTCAGATCAAACTTCAGACATCGGAGTCGATCGTCCTCTACGGGACTGACAGGCCTTTCGATGTCCACCAGAATTAGTTCATCGAATCGCAACTCTTGTGTCGGTTGTAGTAAAGCCTTTGCCAGTTGTTGTGCGACAAAGCCGTTCCCACCCGTTATCAAGATCTTCACTCTGGGCTCTCTGGACAGACTCCTGACCGACGACTTCCTCGACATATTGTGCGACACAAGTAATACAATTTGTTTTCGAGCTCTCCTTAACTTTGTATTTAGGCTCAAATCTTATATAATATCTGTTTATTTAAACTTAATTTATCTCTAATTATATGATTTGGCAATCAGTTCACAAACAAGTGTTACGTTTCCTAACTATCAGAGTCTTAACGAACTAATGAAGCGTTTGATCCATCAATGCTTCCTTTGTTTCAATTAATTTTTATATCAGTATTGATAAGCAATGTATACCAAGAAGTTATATCTATTTGCGTTCATTATCTCATTTGTGTCACAATATTCTCCGGAATATTCCTATTAGTCTTCAGTTTGTAATTCGCGCTAAAAGTCTATGAGATTTAGACAAATGTTTTGTTTTGTTCAAAGCATTCAAACAAACGATTATTTCTACAAAAATCTATTGCAAAGTGTATTCAATTCAGTTCAGTCTCGGCTTTATTTCAATAAATAATTATTAATTTTATTGAAAAATAAATTAAACTAAAATTAAATGAATAATAAGAATTACTTAACCTAGTACGATTAAATATAATGAATCAATAGAGATAATGAACAATAGGTTATCAATGTAAACTATTAGACTAACGAGGTTTACGTGTATATGAGATCACATGACTATAATAGTTGACATTTTTATGGACAGAGTTTTTGAATCAGAAATAAAAGAAAATAATAAACAAATAAATGAAATAAATGTTTAAAAACTTATTTAATTAACGAATAATTTATAGATAACTGTGAATGAGGTTAAGCCAGAAGTCATAATAACCATAAATAAGACAATAATTGTGACAAAAGTGAGACAATTGGGCGAAAAATAAGCGATTAATCCATTGATTGACAAAAAAAGTGACAAATTTGAAGCCAAAGAACAAACGGAAGAATCGATTGAAAAGAGTTTGACTTTTATTGCAATTATTCTTAACATTATTTGTGGCAAAAATCAGACAATAATTTGTGAAAAGTTTTTTAAATTAAAGAAAAAGAGTATTAATTGTGTTATCACTCGATCCGATCGGTTGGTCACTGTCTTCGGGATGTCTTCCTCGTCGGCCACAAGAGTGGGTGAGATCTTCAACGCCGCGGGCATTGCGTTCACCAAATTGGGTGAACTCTCGATGACATTACACGAGACCGAGGAGTCGGCGCCGGCGACCACTGGCCGCTGGGACTCGGAGGACATCCAGATGTTGCGAATGGCTGTCAAACGGTTCGGCGAAGACTTGAATAAAATTTCGGATAATATTAAGAACAAAACGATCGCTCAGATCAAGACTGGGATCAAACGGAAAGCCATTGAAGACAATACGAAGAGTATTGGTTCCAACCAAACGAATAGCACTAAGAAATTGGTTTCAAGTCCTGTATCTCTGGTCACGACTTCAGCCACTATTAAATCGCCCAAAAATGTCAACAAATCTCCGGTTATTAATAGTATCAGTGATACCAAACACGACTCCAATGACGGTCTGTCCTCTCTGTCCAACTCTCACGTCAAGGTCTTTGACCAGAATTCACAATAATATTAAGCATTCATTCAATTATTTTATTGAACTTTTTTTTCGCTATATTTTTGACTCATTTTCTATGAATTATTAAAAATCGACAAAAAGTGTACAAAATTTTATATAAAATTTAATTTAATTTTGTCTTTGAATTCGTTGAATGCATTGCTCTATAAATCGTAATAATTCTGAAATTAATTAATTTCCTCTTTTTTTTGGATAAAATAATATGAATTATAATTTCAAACAATTAATTAATTCTTTAATTTTCATTACATTTGTATTAAAATCGATTCATAAGAATATTGTCATAAAAATAGTATTTAAGTAATTACTGAATAAATGAATAATTGATTCAAATCTACTAAAAATATGTCCTTGGATTCAATGGTATTATTGATAATTCAGACCATTTTATAATTCATTCCCAAAAAAGTCAATTTTAAACAATAGTTTGCGAATTGACTGATAATAATGGAAATATAGTTTTAATTATAGTTCGGGATAGTCTTTGTCTATATAAACCAATGGAACATGCTCATATGTGCCATGCAGTATACATATGTGATCCATCCGCGTCGGGATCAAACGGTTCTTCCGGAGATATAAGAACGGCATTTATTACTCGTCGTATGACTCCTGATATACAATTTGATGAACAATTTGGTCGCTTATGTAATACACTTCCACTTCATATCATTCATATGTTTTGACTCATATTTTCATACCAACGGATAATTTCCTGCATTTGTGTTATATTTTACAAATGGCTATATTCTGTCCCAAAGTGTGTCTAAAGAGGTTCAGTTCATCTATTTTTTAAGACTTACCTAATATTTGAATAAACATTTTCACATTCTTTCCAATTCAGTCATTCATTCATTATTTTTAATCCATTTTTGGCCCGAATTGGCCACTAATTAGAACTTTTAGATATGTTTAGCTCTTTATCTATAGTTCAGAAGTTTTTCGTGCATTTAATCTGATTTTAATTAAACGATCGATCGATATATGCTTTCGATTTGTTTGTTCTCTACTTATATTCACTGTTACTGAAGGCTAAGATAGTATTTATTTATGAGGTCTTCCCTGATCTGCGCTTTCAGTATCCAATTCATTAGTACGATATGCCTCACAGTCTCATCAAATTCATTGGTTATGAACGCAATTCTCTGAACAAAGCATTGAATGCACAGAAAGTGTATAAAAGTATAAATGTTTTAATGGATTTCAAATAAATTAAACAGAAATAGGCTTTAATGCTGTACTGAATGCGAGAATCCGTTATCAAACTAATGGAAGGATGTGTTGCACCAAAATATAGCATGTCCATTTACTATTGGCTCCATTAGCAAGAATGTACAAAAAAGATTAAATTCTCAAATAAATAATTCTAATAATATTATGCTCTTAGTAATCATTGAAAAATGTCTTGATAATGTTTGAACCAGGTGCATTAATGTTGACGGACAGAATATATTTGGCCAATTAATAAGTGCCCTGCTTACATGCTTTATGTACAGTATAATACTCTCATTAAAAGGAATTCGTTTAATGCGTTAATTCCTAAAAGAATTTCATCGATTGATACGAATGTTTGGAATTTTCTCAGACATAAGGCTTCACAGATTGCGTTCTGTTCTTGCATTCAAGAACTACATGGGTATAATCTAATTGGTATTCGAACTCATAATTCCAAGAATTACTTCATCGCTCGAATGTCTTCTATATATCGCTATCTAATGACGGGTTAAATGAAATTCTGACAAATATTAATCGTTTTATTGATGAAAGTCTCGATTCGATTGAACAGATTCTCAGATATATTCCGAATAAAAAGAAATAAATATTGAGCCCAAAGCTTAGCATTATTATTGTGGCCTTCACTCCATCAATAGATCGAGATATGTGCAAGGGGGGGGGGGGGGATCAGAACTCTTACCTTTCCATTAGACAACGAAGAGCTGATACAGAATTTGGGGCTAAATGTTGTGAATCAAGCTTTTAGTGAAACAACAGAATCGAATGAAAATAAATTAATTAAAACTCAAATAAATATAATTTTATTGAATATGAGATGAATTTAAACAAATATGTAATGAATTTAATTGATAAATGAATTCTTATATAAATAATACCGGTTTTAGTGAACGAATACTATTTACAGAGAAATGGCGTTTGAATTGAAATCAACACATCTTTTGTGAAAATACACTTTAAGTACAGATTTTAAAGTTTATTATTTGTTTTCTTCTTTTGTGACAAAAAAATATATTCGCAATAATTCTTATTGTTTTTGTATAAATTGCAAAACGTTTTTATGTTTTATTGAGTTTTGTTTTGCTTTTTTGTGACAAAAAATAAAGCACACAATCAATCATCAGATGAAGGATTGACTCGATTTATACAGTTTTAGGGCTTAATTGAAATGCAATTTAATTTCGATTTTGATATTCAATTCACAACTCGATTAAAAAGTTTCGGAAAATTACAAAAAAAAGTTAAAATATGTTTAAATTGTTCGCTATTTTCATAAATTGATTAATAACTAGAAATTCGGGTAAAAACGAATAAAATCTATAATTAGTTAAAATGTCAATCGATTTGAAATAAGAGTATATTTTTGTCTAAAACTTTGTCTTTAATAACAACTCTTTGGTCTCTATTTATATAATTTACAAAAGAATTCTTAAAATACTTATTATTTTTCTCTAAAAAATGATTTCATAAATAAATTCAAATAACGAATACTAAACCGATTGGGAAAACGTTTCGATTCCTTCATTCGGTGGTCTGTTGGCTATGAATAGTATTATTTGCATCGTTTGGCTCTTCATTAGAGTTCATTGGAATCACTAATACATACGGATCTTCTGGTGTCTCACTCGTCGAAGACGTGGCCTAAGGACAGAGCGGAACGGAATAATCTGTAATTCTTGTTGTAATTCAATTAATTAAATGTTCTTTACTTCCGGTTCCGGTGAAGCCACCGGTCGGGCAGTCGGCATGAGTGGAGGCGAGTATGGAGGCGGAGGTTCGTTGTACGGCATTATCGGATGATTGAGTGCTTCGCTATAGAGCGGAGGCTTTGGTATTCGCGAAATGCTTTGCATCATATCTTCGCTCTCGTACTGACTGTACGCCAGCTCTAAGTCTATCGGATCTAACGGTTCGAACATTTCATTTGAGGCCTAAATGTATTGAAAGGACAGCAAAGGAATAGTGAATAAAGAAATCAATAAAAAGGAGAGAAAAGGAAACTATAAATGAATTTCGGAAATACGACTCAAATGTGCTATAAATATAAATTATATGCAATTCATATCAATTGGAATCTAATTTGCAGTAAATAAACGAAATTATTTCAATCGAAAGCCAATCAAATTATATTCTCTCTTAAATACAAAAAAGTTTAACTCATTTTGATATCAAATAACTATTAATACAATTATTGCAAACAAAAAAATGCTTACATTTTCATAAATACAATCAGAATTTCGTTGTCCGTTAGGGCCGAATGAGGTCGGGTTCGGCGACGAAGTCCTCACAACCAGTAATGAGCGCCTCATATGAACCCTATATATGGCTACTATAAGAATGGCCACAAAGAAGAAGACGGCGACCGCACAGCTGGCTATCGTGTAAACCGTCGACCGAATCAAACTGTCTCTGAATGCTATGTCTGTCACCGGCTTTATAGTGGCTATCGATTACAATAAAAGAGGAATAAAAAAAATTTAATGTCTTTTCATCTATAAAGACGATTAAAATCGGTTCAAAAAAGTCAATACATTTTATTAAAGTCTTTTTAGTCAATAAATTTTTATTTACTTCTGTCGCACAAAATAAATGGATTTCTGCCATAAGATTGTGATCGCAATAAAGACTTATATAAAAACGTATTTTTTATTATAATTAAGTTAACGGTATTAAGAGATATAAAAGATTTATAAGTTATAACAATTTTTATGAACTTTTGCAAAAACTACTTAAATTATATTCGAGTCAATAGATAAGGGAATTATTGGTTGGGAACCAAAAGTTATAAAAAGTTTAATATTTTTGGAATTTATCGGAAAAGTTCTCAATTATTAACGAAAAAGCTCTGATAGACCGGAATAGAGCTCATGTAAAGCCATATGAGATCCGCAAATATAGTATTTAGGTATGCGCAAGATGGTCTATGTTGGGGGTATATGCAAATTTGAATTGCACTGATCAATCTTAAACCTCGGGGGTTTGGGTTGGGTCAAATAAAGAACTGATAGAGCAATTTGACTCGAGTCAGTTGGTTCAGATCAAGTGATGGCAAAAATTACCAAAATATACGGATTTGTTATTCTGTAATTCAAATGCAGCCCTACTGTACACCATCTACACCATTGATATCTCGAATAACTGGATTCACTTATAATTATGTTCGGGTGAATTATATTTTGCTGCACTTATAAGATACGGAACGGATTTATAGGTATAAGTAATGATTAGATGTATTGAATGCATGATATGCTGTCGAATGAATGAATGGACGGACAGACAAATGGGTATTATTGATATGTGTGCTCACGTAATAAAGCCATTCATAAGAATAATGACTAACAAATGTTCTGAATTGTTCATTTCACAAATTACACCCTTCTCATTCAATTTTGATTCCATTTCCATATTCTAACCATAAAGAACAGTAATATTGTAAGGCTTTCAGAGATTACTGAATAATAAGAATGAGTCAAATCGAAAGATTGCATTCAAAAGCAGTCAATTCGGATGACTATTTTGATGAGCCCTTAAAAATTGAATCATTAAAACATCAGAAGCTTTAGAAATATTATATAATATTATAATTTGAATGCTCTCTACAAATGATAATATGAAGAATACGAGGATATTATTGAAATTAAGTTCACTTTATTTGAAATTCCGTTCATTCAAAACTATAATTGGATGAAAAATTGCATAATATTTCAGTGAATCAGCACTGGATACTGTACAGCCAAGGTTATGTAACAAGATTCTAAATTAGTTGAAAGTATCTATGATTTTAAATTATATCATTTTGAGTAGATAGAACATGGTCTGGGTCTTTTATTTTTAGAATGAAATACTAATATTTATGAAAGTTTAGCTGAGAATGATCTGGTCGAATAGCAAATCCTTACCCGGGGCTTAGGAAAAGCACACAAATTCTTAACAATCCTTTGATTCAAGAAAGACAGAGATTTTTAGAATAACGATAAGGAATAGGAATATTATGTTCGGAATGAAATCAGAACTACAGTAGAGGAGAGTATAGACTAAAGTGTATTGAATTGAATAACAAGACAAGGGATGAGAACCTAACGAGAAGTACAATAAAAACCCTGGGCTTAAACGATTCGGTTTATTCTGTTATTCTGTAATTCAGGCATTTTTTGAACATTTTTCAGACACTTATCGCTCGACAATGTGTTCAATACTTTACCTCTAATTGATCTAAACTGAGTTAACACAGGATATAATGAAGGTTTGATCGAATTATCATTTGTCAATTTTGGACATCATTTATATGACAGAACATTTTTCTAATATGAGAATTCGTTTTTCAAATGTAAAGCTCTTTCGGTCTCTTTCATCAATTCTCTAATCGACTCCATCTCTAAAGATTCGGCTCTTTATTATCTGTCTCTCATTTCTACTATTTTCAGAGCCATTCGTATAATATAACAACTTTTGTGAAAATCGATTCTTCAAGGACTCAATTCTTTCGGTTATTGATATTCAATAAATATTTAGCGATATTTCACGGAATTTAATGAATAATTTATTTGACATAAAAAGGCATTTTGCGAACCAATCCTTTACTACAAACTAAATATTAGATATATTTTTTCCAACGAATAACAAAGCGTTGAAAATATATATTGAATTTTTAATAAGTTCTCCAGAAATGAAAATTCACTATAATATTTGAGAATAAAAATTATCGAAATGTTTATACAATTCTAATTAGAAATCCTAAGACTCATAGCAAGAGTAGAATAAAGATTTTCAAAACTAAACGAATTTCCGACAAAAAAAATCAATAATAAAATTCTTGACTCTATTCTACAGCAGAATCTATAGCAGAGCTGACTCTATATTCTTAGATCAAGTTTAATAAAAACAGACTTAAATTCTGATTCAATGTACGTATGAAAAAAATAAGTGTTATTTTTATCAAAAATAGGCTGATTTTTACGCTTAAATAACTCTTACTGTCAGACCTACTCGTGTTATTCCACTGCAAATACGTGTCAAACATTTTAAATGAATTATTCTATCGATTCTTCGCCAGAAATGGCAAGAATTTTAGACTAAACTTATTTTAATAGAGTTTTTTGATCAACAAATCATTTGGATTTCAAAACAAAAATATAATAATATTTGAAATTAAATAATATTTTTCGCAAACATTCAAAAGATTTTCATTCTTTTGAAAAGAATAAGAAATATCGAATTAACGCTAAAATTGAGCATAAAATTCAAGTTTCATTAACTTCTATCTTATGAAATGATTTATCATTTTTTCTGACAATTTTATTAAATTTACTTTTTTTAGAGATAATAAAAATTTCTGAAATTAATGACTCGATTATTCATTCTATGAATTACTTAATTTTTTCTATTCTTTAGTTTAAAATATGTTAAAGATTTATCAAATCAGAGCTTAAGAATCGTTAGTATCAAACGTAATATCATTAGTGCTTTCGGTGAATGTTTGGTCAATAAGTCTTCTCAGCTATTCTTCTCTAACCTAAGCTATTCTCAACCTATACTACAATTGGCCAAACATTTTATCGCCAACTCATCAACATTTCAATACAAATGCAAATTTATACAAATGGCTTGAAATGGCTTCAAAATACTGAGAACTAAATAAATTCAATGTATTTTACATATCATTCAAGAAAAAAGAGAGAAAATAAGTTAAAATTATCCCTAAAATCAGTTTTTATAGTTCGGAGCAAAAAAAATTATCAATTCTAAGCACAATTTGGGAGTCCTTGGTAGATTTTCATAAGATACTGTTTTTCAAGAATAAATGGGTAAAAGTTAAGCTAAAACTGATCGATAATTCAATGCTTAACGAAATTAATTCAATTTCAGTAGAAATATAAGCATATATTGTGTGAATGCATTGTTTGTCTGCTTAAGTATTGCTCTATATTTAAGAAAGCAATCTAACGCTCATTATGTATGTATAAAGTACTGTATATTTCATTACTTATTTAAAATGAGATGAATTGCATTATATTTGTCAAAATTGGATTTCATTTCAGGTGAAAGTATAATGATTTGAGTGGTTTCGGCAAAATTTATATTTCAAAAGAATCCTATACTGTATTACTGTACGCGAATCGTAGCGTTGACTGACTTTTCAGTAACGGTTACATTTAGGGATGTGCAAGGGGGGGTATAGACCCAAATACCCCCCTGAGTGTGAGATTTGGC
>JAQIWA010000660.1:0-27133 GCA_034693305.1 Eueremaeus valkanovi
CCCGCAATAATCATAAATGTAATGCCATTAGCTTTGATTACCAGCCCTTTTCAGTACAGCCTTCCTTTGCTTTTATGAATAGCTTTTATTATTACGAAACAGTTGTCTAAACACACAAACAGTTGAATGACTTCTTAAATTAGATTTCAATTGAATGATACAATTCTTAAGCCATTCAGAGATACTTTGTTTACAATTATTTGAAAATTTGTCTAAACTTTTGTAAAACTAAACTTAAAATTGTTTTCTCATTGAATACATAAGACTTTCGTTACGACTAGGAGTGAAACTATCGGTGCTATAGTTCGTAGTCATATTGGAATGTGATCTGGACTGTGGCCACTCTCGGCTCTGGGCCTGTCGTCTCTTCAGCCAAAGACAGGCGAACGCTATTATAAGCATAGTTTGGGCCAAAATCAATGTCAGGACTATTAAACTGACTCCGACTATATTCATACACGAATTGATTTCTGTTTGTTTCGAGTCTATAATCAAATGAAGAGAATATTATATTAAATATAAAATTTTAAAATATAAATAAATCATTTAAATCATAAAAAATATAATAATATATTTGATGTTATGTTCACAGGAATGGGGGAAACGGTTGAGAAGAGGGAGAGAAATGAAATTTAAATAAATAGCTCCGAGAGATGAATAAGAGGTTCGGATAAACCGTATATTAATTGCGTGAATAAATTATTTGTTGAACCAATTAATGGGTTTATGAGAATAAATGGTCGCTAAATGTTAGGTATATTTCTATGATTTATACCTTCGGAAGGACTGTCTGACACAAAAATGTTCGGATCGTTAATATCAGAAAGTTTTCTCTGATTTCGTTGAAAACCAAACTTATCGCTGATTCTCAACGACTGCATAACCAGTACTTGTTCTTCGCCTGCGTTTCGCCGTTTTCTTCTTCTGCCATAAGAGTCGACTTCACTGTTCCTGCCGTCCACTGCATTGACCTTGCATTTGATGGGCTCACAGGAGGGCATACACGGGGTGACCAGTCCTTTGAACTGAACAATCTCTGAAGTCGGGAACTTGAATGCATCGAAAGGCGCCTCTAATTCTTGTCCATTACCACTGACTTTGGTCATCGGACCCATTATGAACGAGTCTGTGGGGCAGCCCAGGCTATCGATCAAAAGTATCTCTGACATATCTGTGCCGTCAACAGCCACTAATTCCCTGACAAATATCTCAAACGGACCTAACGATGAATAAGAAATAAAAAATTGGGTAAAAAACAATTAAATAACAATTTTTTCTTTTGAGGCAAAGTTTTTATTCGAAAAAAATTATAGACCAAACGAAAGGAAATATTTCTTTTGCAAAAATAAATGACTACTTGTGAGGGAACGAAAGCCTCAGCGAAATGCTGAGTATTTATAAACTGTGGCCATAAATACATTCTAAAAATTTTTCCTTTCGCTGAGTTCGCTCACAAAGTGTGAATCATAAGAGTATAGTAAAGGCCATGTAGTCTAGTCAAAAAAACTCCGACTCCTCTTATTGTTGGTTCTGAGCCAAAAATATAAGATTCTCTTTTCGGCAATGGTTTCGGTTCGTTAAGTATGTGAGAAAATGATGTCAATAATTGACGCTTTGCTATACTATTACTATTAACCCATAGACACATATAAGAGCTATAGAGCTATAGAAGTATAAAAACATTAGTGAAAATGAATGAATGAATGAATGAATACTAATACTAATAATAATAATAAAACTAAGCCCAAGTGTTGTATAATATTTTTTAGGCTTTTTATTATTATTACAGTATTTCGGTTGAGATAAGTATTAATATTTGAAGTGAAGAAAACTTTAGCGAAAAATATAATTTTAGTATTACTTGTGTTAACCATAAGAATCTGTTTCATTGAATACAAGTTTAAATGATATAAGAATTTTGTGTTCAAAGGGCTTAATATCTTCGACACATGAAAGGAGAAAAAGTAAAGCAAAAGAAAAAATATTTCAAAATGTGTCCGAACACGTAGTTCTAAGACTCGGTTATTATTTAATGGCTTCGAAATAGAAACCGGTTCTTATTTATGGTTAAAATCATACAAAAACACAATAAAAAGAATTATTTTGTATCAAAAGCAGAGAATATAATAAAAACATATTTATTAAAAAGAAATTCTTATAAAGAAAATAATTTTATCCAATTATGTCATAAGAACTGAATTATATTTTCCTTCTTTTTATGCTTTCATTTATAGTCTTCTTCTTATTCTTTATGCTTTGATTCTGAATAAGAGATCGAATAGAATAGGTTTGAATAGACTATTAAATTGAATGTTCTTTGAGTGCAATTGAATGTAATTTATAAATATATAATCCAATCAAAATCAAAGTCTCTATAACTTTCTCCTATTCTCCCAAAAGACGCCTAAAATATAAATTGAATGTATTTTTTTTCGATAATATTCAAACTTATTATTAAGTGAATTCTTTCCTATAATTTAATGTCTAATCTAATGCCTAAAGCAAGACCTCCGAAGAGAGTCTACACAATCATTGATGTATTGGTTTCCAAACCTAACTTAACTATGCGTTTGGTTTGAGAAGTGAACAGAAAAAGAAAAGAAAAGTTTAGAGAATTGGCTCCAAAACCCTTTAACCCATAGACATAGTCATACGAATCAAATCTATTTGTTTTTAATCTGCGTTCAAACTAATCATAAAAAATTGTATTTAAATAAAATTCAAATTAAAAGCAAAAACAGAAAAGAATGTCTTTCTGTGTCTCACTGTATACAGGAATGTCTGTGCACTGCATACAACATAAACACCTACTTTCGTGACTCTGATCATCCATTAATAGCCAGAGGAAATGCCAAAAATAAAATGTTAGACTAAAGTCGTTAAGTTTTAGTCACTATTCGAAGCCATACTTCTATTTATTTATTCATACAAAGCATTGGAAAAATAAATTTAATGTTCAAAAAGCAAAAGCAGACATAAAATCCATAATTGGTTAGTCGAGTATAAGTGCGCAGATGTTCCTATGCTTGCCCTCCATGTCCTCTCACAAGTCGGAGGAATCTCTTGAGAAAATCATTTTTGTCTGTCTTTCCATATTTTAAGTATTACTTGATTTTAATGAAAGTCAAGACTGAAACTGCATTTGCATGCTATGAGTCAATAAAGACATGGCTTATATTTATGGTTACCTTTTTTAGATTAAGATATTATATATATTGCAGGAGAGCACTAGTCCATGAAATTTGGACAATTGAGCACTGGCTAGACCTACAGTGCTTTTATGCTTTGTCAGACTTTGTCTAATATCATATGAAATACTTAATTATTAACGAAAGTCATCAGAATTTTGATGACTTTCGGAAAATGTTGAGACAAATGATTGTAAAAGTTATTGTAAAACAAAATTATATTTTTATGTAAATAGAGATGAAATCAAAAGTCGAAATAATGTCTTCAAGTTTTTTAATTAAATGTTGATTTGATGTGAAAGAAAATATGTAAAAATGACATTTTTGCATAATAAATGAGCAGGAACAAATTAGCTCTCATTAAATTTTGCGCTTCTTTTCTCTTAAGTTCAAAACTCTCTGCTTTGAAGTTCTTAAGTTGTTATGGAGTCAAATATGAGTAAGGTTGCCTCTCTCCCATCTTGTATATTTAGTTGGGATGATCAAGCTCGTCCCAATAAGATTTGGATTTTAGCTTTACCTCTAGGGCTAAATGCCCTTGGCTACTCGCCAGTTTAGTTCTGGTAGTAGATGAGCAAGGCATAATGCTTTGGTAGTTTATGCCTTGCTCATCTACTACCAGAATTAAACTGTTAAGTTATAATTGTAACCCGTATTCAACAAATAATTTCTTTAAACTATATACTAGTAATTCATATTTGCGTAAAAATGATCAAGTTTTAAAATTGACTTTAATTTAATATAGAATCTAATATAGAATGAGACGAACCAGATTCAATACTACATGAAATTGTTGCAATTATCACAAAATTCTCATAAACTGATTATCATTTGAATATTTCATGTATTTAATGTGGATTACATTTAATATACAGTATTTTCAATCAATGTTTTACTCCATTGCTTATTACAAATGATTTCCTTATAGTTATTATTGGATGAGATGTATACTTAGAGTTCGAGTAAAATATTTGCAAAACAATAATCCCTGTGCTTTGAACAGAGGACAAAATGACCCAGGTATATGGTTTTAGAGAGCTATTACATAATATTTCATAGGATTTAAAATATTTACATAAATTATTGTTCAGAATAAATGTCTGAATTTTTATTGATTTTATTAGTGAAATAAATTATGGAAACATAGACTGGAGTACACCTAAAATAGCATTGTATGGGCCGCACAGGTATTAGGCCGGACGAGCGTATAATTCTTTATCTAATAATAGGATCTCATTTGGATTCTCCCGATTCTATGCATAACTAATCACAGATTAAAGACTAGACTCAGAACTTATTTATTCAGAAACTGTGTATTTCGAGGTAAAGGCTGTGCAAAAACAAAAACTGGATTTTATTTAAATTCTTGCAATTTTTAAATTTAGAATTTCCCGAAAGAGATAAAAAGTTCAAATTTTAATTAAAAAAAGGTAACCAAAGATTTATTTGTTAGTAATTCACTTCCATCTAACTCTCAGACATATATTTCATTTGAATGCAATTCCAATAAAACATTTGATATAAGAAGAAGAAAAAAATTCAAATTCAAAATGAAAAACAAGATTTTTATAGTATTGAAGTCAAAAACTTTATTTGATTCGCTGACTGATTGATAAACTGAATAATAATCTTAAGTTTCACATTAGTATTGATTTATCAAAATTCTTAATAAATTCTATGATTGAAAACATGTATTTATTTTTATTTTTTCTGGTTTTCTATTTATTCTGAATCTAATTGAATGATTGCAATCAAGATTTCGGTCAAACTTGATGTTTGAGATAAAAGAAAATATTTTTTATTAATTCTGTTTCGAAGTAATTAATCAATCATTCTTTGGTTAATCGCTTAACGGTATTCACAGCAAAACCTTCATTAAAACACAGTTTAGATTTGTCTGAAAAGATATCTAATATAAGAACTTATCGTTTAATGCACTCTATGTTCACTACTAACTAAATAGAGTTAATAAATCATTTTAGCGCTTATTATACATCAATGGATTGTATGAAATAATACTTTTAAATATGTTTTTTGCAATTCTATATGAAATAAGAAAAATATATTTTTTCATTAATATTAATACTTTATATGATTTTTCAATAAAAACATTTTACACATTGAATACAAATTTTTTTATATAATATTTGCATTCTTTAGTCTAATTCGATACAAAACCGTAATTTCAGAGAAAATTCTTAACCATTTGACCATTGAATGGGAAAGTAATTTATATAATATGTGTAGGAGTTATGTAAAACATGTTATCCATAATAAAATAGAAGAATTGCTTTATTACCAGAATCTCACTTATGATTCTATAGTTGAGGTAAAGAAATATAAGTTTCACTTCAATTGAAAGTAATACCACTTTTGTATTGGATTATGAATAGAAAAAAAAGATAGAAAAGGAAAATAAAGTATTGACTGAAAGAAGTAATAAAAAACTACAAAAATGAATAATATTTCGTTCAAACTATAAATTATGAACTTCTTAATCAAATATGAATAATAGTAAGCAATAGTATGAATGCACTAATATTTTTGGTTGGGCTATACTGTATGTTTGGGCATTTTATCTATATATCCAATTGCTCTGTCTGTGATTGCATATCAATGTACTGTAAATTCATAACAATTCATAACACGGTTCACAGCATTTCATAATTCATTTCCACTAATACCAGACTATACTGAATAATAGCAGTGTATAGTTGTTTAGCAAAGAATATATATTTTTTATACTTTCAAAATATATGGTCTGAGAGTAGAAAAAGATATTATTTTGTGTAAAAAAGTATTTGCATTAAAATTAATTTAAAATAATTATAGCGTTTCCTAACAGAAAAATTAAGTGTAAAAGCTATGTAACCAGAAATGATTTCTTGGCCATCAAAATAAGTATATGTGTGTATGTGTTGTATGTGTGCTGTACTACAAGAATATAAGTTCATTGGTTTTTAACTCATGCTATGAATATTTAAAACCAAAGTTTTTATATTTTATTTTGTTTATAAGAATATATCTGTGTTTAAGAATAAAGAGAAGAATTTGTTGTTCGGCTAATTACAGAGTGAGATGAACTTCACATTTAAAAGTCCTTATCTTCTTGTCTTATATCACGTTTGTATATATTTTTACACAAAATTGTATATAATTTTAGTTTTTGCTGACATTTTCCACGATTTTTAATGAGAAAATTAAACTATTTTTCTCTTTTGAATAATAAGAATAAAAGTAAAACAAATAAAACTGAAAACTCACTCGACTTTTCCAGGATTGAGAACCTCAACAGAAGTGGATCTCCGACTTGTGCTGAAGATATATCACTTCCGGTGCGATCTGTTATCCTCATAGTCACGTTCGGCGAACTAACGGTTGCCGAATGACTTCCGGTTGTGTCGACGTCTCTGCAAAGTAATCAACAGAGAAGTGAATGAATGAACAAATTCTAAACAAATATTTGGAAAAAATATAATGAAATTGAAGTAAAGGTAACAGAAATGAGAAGTCTTTGCAATAATTTAATGCTATAGTACTGATAGTAATGCCTGAAAACAATATAAATTAAACTTTTTTTTTGAGACAAATAACAGTCAACTATTGAAACGGATAAGTCGTAAAAAGTTGTTCCGAATTATAATCATAACAATTGAGTCGATCATTAATTTTGTTAATAATAGGCGTCATATCAAAGAACTGAAAACAAAAGTTACCGTAAGTTCATTTGACTTAAAGTAATGAAAACTATTTATTTTAAAAACGTTTTCGTAGAGGAAATGCTGTCAACTGAGCTCTTGGAATAAAATACTGTTTATATAATTAAATGAATGAAATTTACTTTTCATTTCAGCCACCGGTCAAATACTGTTTTGACGGTTACACCGAAACACGAGAATTGAATTTTTAATTCTATAGCTATTCATATGAGACATGAATTAATGTGTTTGTATAACCAGTACTGAAAAGATTTGCGAATTTCATCCGACAGTTCTCTATACTATATGTTAGTCTATCTCTCATTTATTTTTATTACATAACAATTTGTAAAACCCTTTACTTGTTTTCAATGTATTTGTACTTTTGAATGATTAGACAAAAGACTTATTAAACAATTGATACAAAGATTTTTTTTTATGTATAATAAAGAATATTATAAAACAAGTTCTGTCTCTGTCTTACCCGTCGACTGCGAGGTTCACATTATTGGATATACTTTTGTTCGAGAGATCGTATTTGCAGTGTATACTCAAACCCAAGTCCTGAGTCGTGACAATCATATCGTGATGTTGTATAACAATATCATTAGTGAACTGTCCTTTGCTCTGCTGTTTGACATCGCACTCGACGTCGTTGTACTTCATCTTAATCTCAAACTCCAGACTATTACTGATATCATTGACACAAATGTTTGGCTTTGTTTTTGCGTATATTTTTCCGTCAAATACTTTGGTTGTCCGCACTTTGGCTATCATTTCTCGGGAGCGACAAAGAATTGTCACTAAAAAAGAGTATTTCGTATGAAATCGGTTATCGAAAGCAAATGTTTGTTAAGAATTGTATAGAAATACAAACCATTATAACAGGAGAGGAGTTCATAAGTGGTGGCACCGGTTATCTCGATGTATGGGTTCTCGATATGAGTCAACGAATTCTTATCCAAATGACTCGTTCGACAGACACTATTAGTCGGATCCCCGAAATCGAAAGAATGGCACCGATAGGGGCTGTTCAGACACTTCTCTTTGCACTCCTCTATAGTCTTGACGTTTTCATAAACCGAATCAACAGTTTTCAGGATTTTTCCGCTAATCGGACGGAAATCACATAATTTTTTTGGTTCTAATATTTAGAAGAAAAAAGTTATCAATCATTGAATTTCTGCTCATTTTTATACTAAATCTTAATTACAAACCTTGAATGCAGTTGTTCTCCATGTAGTCTATAGTGCCAGAGGACGGGCCATACTTTCTAGATCTGAGTGTATTATAAGTAATAGTATGTCTGTCCATATCCGAGAGCGAGCACTCATTATTATCGGAGTCATAATTAGCGGATCGACACTCGAATTCATTTTCATTGAGACATAATTGCATGCATTCCTGTCGGGCCATCACTTTAACCACTTTCTTGCTGTACTTCTTCAGCTCAAACCCCTTGACCCTTTCGAAAGCCCAGCCTCTATTGCAAACTTGCTTTTTGTCTGCAATAAAATTTAAAACATTTTAATTGAAAAAATCATTCGATATATAAACGAAAAATTAATTTCTGTATAAATAATAAGCCCTTAAACCCAATCATTACCCGAAAGGCATATCTTCTGCGCATAAATAGTGAAAACTGGAAACTGTGACTGAGCTGTGGGGTCGGGCTGTTCGCTGGGAAGCACTGCTGTAAGCAATACACACAATCCGGTTTCGAAGTTGACTGCTTTGCACGTATTGTTCTTCAGGCATAAGTCCATGCAGTCTATCAGGTGGAGTACCCCGGGCATCATTGTCACGGAGTCGGACGGACTGGTCAGCACCTGACCCGTTAGCAACTCGAATGTTACGATGTTTCCATCACCATCCGGGCAATCTGATTAGTGAACAGACAAAAGCATAAGTCAATCATCAATTCATATCGCGTACACACATTAAGTTAACTAATCCGGGACAGAGAGTCAGTTATCAATTTAGTCCTTCACTTGAGCTTAAGCTCATTTTTGCCGAAATAAGCATAAATTTAATTTTTAGATTAAACCAAATTATTTCAGACTTAATATCAACCAATTTTTAAGAGGATCGGTATGCTATGGATGCCTCTATACAGTCCATCTAAAGGTATGCTTTAAACCTGCCCGGGTATAAATAGTTGTCAAACATTTTCTGGAAGTAAAACGACTAAACTTTTGTATAACTATTTCTTCAGCTTTACTACTGTATCACTAATATAGTATAAGCCGAGTATTAAACTTAAGCCACAAAAGTCTACCGTTAAAAGAAACCAACTAGGTCGATTACTGCGCCATCTGCTGTCCAGTTCATTTAAGCATATTCTAAAGGCAGTCAATTTAAACGGCAAAGAGTGTCGACACTGGAGTAGCAAAGGATTGATTGATTGAAATCGCATTGTTTTACTAATTCTTCAAACGGTTTGTTTCGGACGTATTTTAAAGGCTTATGATTTGGTTCTTAAAACACGACCAGAAGATAAATGAACCCATTTTTGTGAACAATACTTGGAGTTTATGCAGGAATATTGAAACGACCCACATCACCCACCCATTAAAATGCCAAAGTATCCTGTTTGATTGTATCTTCGGTGGGAAATTCGGACAATTTCCTACAATCCAAGGTCTCTATGGTATAACCGAAAACGGGTCAGAAATCCGTTACAATCACTCAATACATAAACGAAAGTGTTTTACAGAAATCTATTGACAGATATCGTATTTAACTCTGTCATTGATAGGGATGGACAGGGATGGACAGGGATGGACATGGATCAATTTGGATTAATTATTCAATTGATAGTTTTCCATAAATCCTAACTATTCTGGGTTATAGTAAAATCTGTTCCAGTTCACCTCAACTAAAAGCAAGGTCTCTTAAAAGCAGTGCTCATATCGTTTGCAATGATGGCTCAAAAGAGTGGAACTGTTTAATTCAGAGCTTTTCAATAGATAAGCAAGCTCAAAATCCAGTGGTCATTCAAAGTAAGGGACTGTACATTACTCTGGTCAATTCAATGAACATATCAAATGGTATTGCAGCAGGGAACTTCTCCGTGAGAGAGAGGGCACCTTTAAAGAGGCGCTAACCGTACTGTAGATCCCTGTGCGCATTGAGAAGGCATTAGTTGTCGAACAACTATAACATTACTTAAGAATAAATAATTTTGTTTCAGGAAATAAAAATTCGTGTTTTTCGGACATAAATATAGAAAAAATAGTTAAGATTTGAGGTAAGCGTTCGGAGAATGAGATAAATACTTAAAATTTCTATTATTTGAATCAATTTCTAAAATATAGTGAAATGGAAAGAGAGTTAAGTATTTCAGAGCAGATATTATACATAGAGTTTGCCTTTGAATCAAAAGAAATATTTTTGCCTTTAGATAGAAAATGAGTTTTATTTTTATTTATTACTTAGACTTCAATTTTTCCAAACATTTATAAACTTCTCTAACAGTTATTCGGTTCACTTGAGGCAAAAATCGGCACTTTTTTGATTGGTTTACCATTTATTTGATGAAAATATTTTTTGATCGATTTTTTAAATAACTTTTACCTTAAGTGTAATTATTATACAATATATGGAAGCGATTCTGAAATAGTCTTCCTTTCCTTAAACTATTTTGAATTGTGTTTGCATTGAAGACATTGTTCAGTGATTAGTGTTTTAAAAATTATTGCCGACAACTAAGCTGTCAATCGTTAAATACATAATTACTTAACTATAGAATTACAGGAGTTTTGTTAAGTCCTTAACCAATGCACGAGTGATCGCATTAATATTTTTCACCCAATTTAACAAAACTATAATTTATTAGTACTTAAAGTATGGAAAAGTATTCGACTGTAATCTCCAATTCATATAATACTACACTTCTCTAAAGTGGTTTCGACTCTCAAAATATTCTTCAGTCAATATCTAGCTATCAATCAATCAGAAAATTAATAAAGAATTTTGAAATGAGTTTGAAATCAATTCTCAACACTTATCGAAATATCAATCTTTAATTTATTTCATCAAATTTCAGATTTATATCAAAGATCTGTAACTAATCTTATAATTAATTTTTGCTAATATTGCTTAAGAATGATCACTGATCTGACTCAATAAGGGCAGGGATTCGTTGGTCAAATGTATTTCAGATAATATTAGGGTGTATAAGGAAGCTAGATGCTTTCACAAGGCTTCTTAGAATTGTTCTAAAACTTGAATTATACTTGAAATTTAAAATTCTGTTCATTCAATTGTCTCAGCACTTGATTGAAATTTGTATTAATAAAGATTTTATATTTTAATTGACGGCTAGAAAAAAAATGTGATGGTATATAAAGACACCTCTAATATATTGCCGCTATTCTAATGCCTTGATTAGAGTCAAAGATATGAATTTGAATATTATTAAAAATAATCTCTGAATTATTTATTAAAATAATTTCATTAATGCAATGATAAAAACTCAGGTTTGAAAGGTCAGTTTTAAAGTTTGCTTCGATTTAAAAAATGAGCAAGCCCACACATGAACCTTGCCCTAACTCAACCCTTTTTGTCTCACGACCGGCTCAATCCTTTAATTTTATATTTGAGAATTAGCATGCTAATTTATATGAATTTTATTCTAATCTTATTATAATTTACAGAATTAGTGAGTCCAGGCCTGGGATCAAATTTCATTTGTTCTCTTGAGCACAACATTACAGTACATTTAATTTCATTTCCGTCACGATCTCCTCCTATCGCGTAATCAATGGAATACTTGTTATAATTATTAAATGTTTTATTTTAATCCGATTTCACAGTTATATCGACTTCTATTCGACACTATTCTAATCCACTGAACAATTTTGAAATTTTAATTGAGTTTTCGCTCAAATGCTATAATATATATCTATAAGAAAATCTTCATTTTTCACATCCCTTAACATGATTGAACCTGGTCGTCTTTATAATAAGCAAAAATAATTGAAATTTTCAATTAAGTACTTTTAATAAATTTTCCAAATGACCTCTTATCGATTTAATATTACTGGTTATTAGTAAAGCAATTCCTTTATTAAAAATTCATTAAAAGATAAAACGAATAAAATATTTAATAAAAAAAATTAATTCACATCAAAATAAACTGAGAAATAAAATAATAATAAAGAAATAAAAAGTGTGTTGGATGCTTTCTACTGTACAGTATAGTGAGCACACTGTGCAGTACAGTATATAAAAATAGTTTCTGCTTTGTTGACATTTACAGGCATTTTCTCAACCGATTTATATCTTCCGTAAAGCAAACAAGAATTTCATTGAAAAGCAAAAATTAAATGAAAAAAGTTCTCATTTATTGATACGAAGATATGTTGGGATCCAAAGAAATCATAAAAAATCGTTTTTAAGATTTTGTTTATAACAGTAGAGGAAAGCCAAACAAGAATTGTCAGCAGAAAGAGTGAACACATTCTCATATACAGTACGTCTGGTCCAACCGTTATATGCATTAATTCAATAATAGGGTTCCTTGATCCATTCAGTTCCCATGAAGAATAGTGTATCAGATCTGCCTGAGCCGCACATATAATATTATTTTCTCCTTTGCTTCACAATTAAGAATACATTGTTATGAGAACTTTGTGACCAAATTTCTGCCCGACGTTATGTTATGTCGATATTATAGACTACTCTATTGTATGTCTACCGAAACGAAGGTTTGAAACTTTCATACCTTATAAGACTCATTGAAATATTAGCTCAACTCTGAAATATTAGCTCAACTCTGAAATATTCAAATTAAAGTGAAAAATAAGATTCGAATCGTTTTATAAGAATAGAGTTTAATCTAGTAATCAAATAACCCGTGCACATTCACACCATTCAAGTTCTAATTTAAATAAAATTTTCAAAACTCAGACAAATGTTATCATGAATAGAAATGGTTGACTTTTTGCCGTTTAATTGCTTAAAATAGTATTTAGACTGGAGCATTTTTTAATATATGAATTTTACATACATTAGTAAATTCAACGGAATTCAAATGAAATTTCAAAGTTTGCTGGCTACTTCTATTTTCCATATTTCGTTGGATCAAAGATTTAATATTACGGATATGTTTGAGTAAATTGCAGTGAAATATATGCGAAAGTTTCGAATCTGAAGGCTCTGATTGTACTCTTACTTGTGCTGCGGAACTCTAAGCTTCAGATGTGAGACACATCATGTGACTCATGTAATCAAGTTTTTTTTTAGTTAACGAAGTATGAAAAAAGTCTTCAGTTTAGATAACATTAGATTTTCTTTGCTTTTTGTTATGTTTGTCAATGAAAATAACGTTTCTTTCAATGTTTTTCTTCCAAAACATTTTAAATTATATAATAATAATATGAATAACAATATTATGAACTTATAAGCAAATGAATGCTTCGAAAAGTTTGTTTCACAAAAATAATTAGTTTTTTCTTCTTTTGCTTCACTTGTAATGATGTGCGACATATGTATGACTGGGTCTAACAATAAGAGGAAAATTCATAGACAATGAAAGAGAATATTCAATCTATTGATAAGGAAAAGCGGAAAATATGGTTCGACCCGAAGGGCCGTTAATTCCAAGTGAAAATAGATTTGCCTGTCGTTGTCGACTGCAGTCTACAGTAGTCAACAAGTATTGCAAATAAATTATTAATATATTTACTTCAAGTCATTCGACATACGCCGGCAAACGCATCATAAGCCAGACTAACTGTGCTCTCACTACTCAATGCCTGAATGAATTAAACAATTATTAGATATTTTCCAAACAATTATTCTTTATTTACAACAAAAAAAAATATATAAATAAATAATATAATACAACAGACATTGTAATAGAGAATATGTACAGTATATAAGTTGAACTGAACTTTCATTGATAAAAAACGAGAAATACCTTCCTATTTCCGAATGATAAATAATTTTCACTGTTTATTGAAAAGATGTTTTTGAACGATAAATATAATGAGAAGCAATGAATTTGTCAGTTCAACAAAAGAATATAAAGAAAACTATTTTTCTCTATATTTTCTACTTCTTATCAAAAAATTTTCTAATATTAGAGAAAATAATATTTCGGAAAATAATAGCCTTTGAGCTAAACTTTTTTTTAGTGATAAATTAAATGTTATTTGAGGACTAAATTATATATTTTCAGAATAAATTTAACGGAGTATATATAAAAATAACTGCACACACAGTAAGAAAAGGAAGCATACTATGTGTGCGATCAGAGCCGGCACAACAGAACACATACCTAATTGATTAAATGGTAGGAAAAAAATTTGTTCATTTGATTTATAAGAAAGGAATAAAATATAAAATATTTTCTCATTCAAGGCATACGAAAGCAGAGAAATAGTGAAATTCAATATAAATAATACTCTTTTATTAGGATTTAAGGGGCGAATGCATTAAGTGCAGATCAGATATACAATTGTGAGACCATTTAAAAGCTTATGAAGTTTAGGGAAGGGTATGATAATAAGTGTGGGTATGATTTAGGAGATATTGTTTTAGGACTCGCCTTAAAGATGATCTGCCTCCTATAAAAAAATAATTATCAACTCATCATTTCGGCTTAAGACCACTCTTTAGTTTGCCGGAAGTGACCCATATATGTAAACATTTAATATTTCATAGCACCCGAAAATGAGAAGGGATTATATATGCTTATATAATGAGCTTGCACATCTTTAGTAGAAAGCAGAAACCACAGCACAAGTAGTAAAGTCTAACCAACTGTAAGAAAATGGGAATTCTTTGGTTAAAAAAGAAGAAAAAACGAAATATTTTTAAATTCGGATACAATTGCGAGAAAGTGCTTCTGCCTATTGTTGGCACCGGTATTATGAGTCGAACAATAGCTTTTAGCTGCAAATATGTCATGTCTTATACTGTAGACAGAAAGTTAGCTCTACTAATAAATTGAAGTTCAACTCAAAAAAAATTAAAGATTTTATAATTTTTTTTGCTTCACATTATTATTGAGAGCTTTCAATAGTTTTGGCTATTTTTCAATCGATATTAACTATTACTGCGATTGAAAGTCAAGATAAGTTCTGATTATAAGTCTCTCGGCTTTAAGCGAAACTGGGATTTAAATAACACTGATTAGATTGAATGATATAATCAATTGAATGCTTTAACTCGAATATGTAAATAAAATAATCAATGCTTTGGTAAAGACTCAGGCTAATAAACAAACTAGATAATGAATCCGATCTATTTAATGAACAATCAAAAAGCATTGATTATAATCTTGCAAAATTCAATAGATAAAATTTGTCAGTTTCAATAACTTGGTATTCGGTGAGACCCGGATTCAAACGGGTCGGATTGTATTATGTAAGGACGAGTGTTTTTTCTACTCCAGAAGAGGAAAGGGAGGAAAGGGAGACCTTAAGGCCAAATGTGACTCTCGATACGCGTTATCATAATTGAGAGTTAAATCTATGGAAAACATTGCTTTGCTTTGCAGTGAATATCAATAGCGATAAAACAGCAAATCATGAATTCCTGAGCACAGAGTTCACAGTATATTATAATTATAAAAATCTACCAAAATATCTATTCGAGTGATAGTTTGCAATCTAAAAAAATAACCTGCTTCCTTTATTAATTAGCAAAACAATTTTTTTTGGTTAAATAACAAAAAAAAAAGAAATAATGAATATATAAAAAATAACTTACACTTTGACTACTACTGAGAACGAGCATAAAAAGTAAATCTTTTTTTTTAATTAAAAAGAATAAATAAAAATCATTAGACGTTTAAGATGTGACCCAACACTGGAATTCTTGGCCAACGGAATGGTTTTTTACTTTAATGAATAATTTAATTAAAGCCATTACTCATTAGAATAATATTTTATTATATCTGAGAAAAGAATCAAAATGTAACGAAAATTAATTTAGTCCTGATATAAAAACGCCCCCTGATTTATTAGGACCCCTCCCATAAAGGATTCTAATAGTTTATCTGTTAAACAGATTTTTCTCTACCCTTTGCTCTTTGTTTAGCAAATAAAACATTAATAATAAAAAATAATAATCTATTGGATCAGAACTGTAGCCATAAGTGAACAGAAAGAATGTAATTAAAGCACAAATAAAATGTTTGACCAAATAAAACAAGAGTTAAGTCAACTGTCACCGAATGGCACCGACACTTGACTATATCATAGTTATGATGAGAGTGCTGTCCATTTCTAGACAACGGACTGAAACAAAATATGAGGAACTGAATGAATAGCACAGTATATGATATGGAAGTGCAGACAATTAAAGTGTAATTAAAGTGTAAACTAATTAAATGGAAATTTTTAATACACAATAATTTTCATTCGCTTCAAATAATATATAATCAAATAATAAATATGTAATTCATCTAAATTTGAGCCTTATTTACATTTTAAATATAATTAATTATTTATTTAAATAAAATTGAATGTAAATACAGTCTCATATATGAGATATGAATAATAATAAGTGTTTTTCGAAACAACAAAAAAAGGAAAAACAGAACTGAAAAGAGTTGTAAAAAACTATTTTGAATGACACAAACTTTCGTAGGACTATTAAAAAATGCAGTTAAGATATGCCGTCAGAATTCATGCATAAGAATAATGAGAATAAATTAATAATTTTGACCTTTAAAATGATAGGTTTGAAACTTTGCAGGTTTATTAATACAGAGACAAAGTGTGCATATTTTGTATATTTATTAAAAGGTGAGTGACTTTCGCTAATTAATTAAAAAGTGTAAACGAATAGAGAAAATAAATGGAAGAGAAGATAAAAGAGGCAAAAGAGATGAAAAATGTGAACACATTCACAACAGCACAGGTATTAGAATCAGGTATTAGTTTTAGAAGAAAAAAAAAGTTTTTGATTCCTAACTGGAAAAAGAGTGCAAAAGTCAACTATACTATTGAATATGCATTAACAGTAAAAGATTTTCGTTATATAAGTTATATTGTATTGAATTGTATGAAAAAAAAGTATCAAAAGTATAGCAACAAAAAAATGTTTGTTCCCATAGAGTGGCTATAGTATAGGGTTAAGGAGAAGAGAAGGGCTATTCTTATTCTAATGGATAATTACATATATTTAGAAACTTTATTCGTTGACACTTTTTATGCCTTATTATTACTTAAGGAATCGTATGAATTGGGAGAACACATCAAAGCTCAGCGACCCTTACTTTCGCTGCTTTAGATAACACACTGCAGTGCAGTACACATACTGTGACAATAAGAAGATTTTTTTTGCAAAGAATGGAAAAAATATTGTCGATTGGATTGAATGAAAACTTTTGTAATTCGAGGTTCAATGGTTTCACATTGTTTTTGTTACCAATTTTTTCCATCTTTTTTGTTCAATTTGCTCAATGTGTCGATTTTGGCGAAATTACATCCACGTTGTTTTTAACACTTTCTACTAGAAGTGATGATTTATGTTTGCAATTCTAATCAGTGTTAGTTAAGTTCTGGAGAAGAAGAAGAAGAAGCAACCGAACAGTTTTTGTAATTAAATATTTTAATCGATGCCTTATAATTGACACTGAGCAATTTACTTATTTGTTGTTCAGCCGGCAACCATTTTAAATTATAGCTCTGCAAAAGTGATTATACATTTATTATACAAATATTAATTATTTATTTAAATCGACTTATTTTTAATGATTTATTTCACCGAAAACTGAATGTCAATAAAAATGTCTCGTCTTTCCAATCGATTTTTCAATTCACTTGAATATTAAAATCATTTTTCTATTGATTTAGTAATAAATCTTTTTTTGTCTTATGTTTCCGTATTTTCCTCTTTAACTCTTCAGACAATATTTCCAATAAGTGTTTGTATTAATGTGTATAAACATAAGTACTATTAGTATTCTCTGCTATCAAATGCATTAAAAATTCTTTTCTTTTTTTTTCATTTAAATAATTGATCGAAAATACTGTTCAAATGTAAGTATAGGGAAGTATAGGAAGTATTTAGCATTAAATTGCTATCAATTATGTGTTTGTTTGCTGAGAAGAAACTTTCTGGAACTTTACCCCTCGACAGTTACTGTGAGAGTGGTCTGATCTGGAAAGCACTATATTTAGCTCAATGCCAGTCTAGAAATCAATAATTTATTTTCAATTGAAAAACTATTGAATCGTTTAAAATCAAATCAGAATATAATTAACACTTTTTCCCATTTATTTGTTCTAAACCTCTATTCAAAGAAATCAAAAAAGAGTTAAATTGAAATAAACTGACAATAATTATAATCATTTCGATTCATAACCAGGGGAAATGCAATGGCCTTGACCTCAACAAAGGTCAACCACTAATTCAAAGAAACTTTTATTACTAGGTATACAGTACTGTATAACTTATATCATATACACTGTATTACAATATTTTTACTTTTCCTTATTTTCCTCTTTAGAATCTGACTTGTGAGTCAGAGATGGGCGCTTGAGATGGGCATACAATATGTCCCTGGATATGTATGGATATGTCATACAAAGACTCATTGCTATTGTTGTGATTAAAAGTATAGAACATAACTGTGTTGAGTGAGTAGAGAGCAAAGCATACAGTTTTAGTAGATTAGAGCCAATCAGACAATCATAAAAATCGTACCGAAATCTTTGAAATGACCTGTGTGCGATATCATGTGTTTTCTGCTCTACCGCATACATGAAATCAACATTTTTAGTCTATTTTACCCGCCATTCCCTGCTTTAGACAAGAATTCATCAAGAGTATTACTTAACTAGATTACTAGATTAGAGGTATAGCAGTAAATAATGGAGACATTGATAACAGACTATTTGTAATACCTCTCTAACAGTGTATATATCATACGAATAGCTAATAGAGAACTGAATTCTTACCGCTTTCTTCGGATGATTCAAAAGAAGGAATAATATTAGAAATGATAACAAATCCAAAAAGTGTGGACAAAATCATTTTGATTTTCATTAAATAGTTTTATAGAATAAAAGTTTGAAAATCACAGAAACACTGATTTGATAACTTCAAGACACAGATTGAGTTGAGAACAGAATCATTTGACTACCGATGCAATACTGTTTCAAACACAGCAACAGTTCGACCGTCTCTTTAGTGCTTACATGAGATTCTAAACCCGATTCTGAAGCGAAAGACTCATTGCATCAAAGCTCAAGATTTTAGTCAATGCAATACTCCTGTGCTCTCCCTCCCAAACACTGCCATCTATATACTAGTGATGTTCGGTCTATACGTGTACTACAGTTTTGTAGATTACAGCCAATACACACAATTCAAACAATTTGAAAGAACACAAAAAATAGTAATGAATTCTTTGAAATGGCTTGTGTGTGTGTTTGGATACTTTCTGCTCTACCCTCTTATATGACAATTTTAGTGCATT
Source organism: Eueremaeus valkanovi (assembly GCA_034693305.1). Classification (NCBI taxonomy): domain Eukaryota; kingdom Metazoa; phylum Arthropoda; class Arachnida; order Sarcoptiformes; family Eremaeidae; genus Eueremaeus; species Eueremaeus valkanovi. The sequence goes on from JAQIWA010000660.1 coordinate 19,329, forward strand.
TCTTATACCCCTTAAAGAAACTCATCTCTGTGTACTGTGTGTACTGTATCTGAAGTAATATAAAGAAAATGACTTGTCTGAACTTCAAAAAATATTTTTATTTTTTAAAATCATTTTAACCACAATTAAAAAATTTGATATATATATATTATATATGTAAAAAATCAATTCTAAATATAATAGTTTCGTCCGAATAAAAGTTATTTTTTTATTCTTGAATTTAAAACTGGTTAAGCATATAGGATATTTTAATTATTTTTTTCGCTAACATAGAGATATGAAAGAAGAATCAATAGTTGTATAATTTATGTATAAAAACAATTTTTTGAGACGGGAAAAGTAGTTTTGAAAATTTAAACATTATTTCGATAGCGTTACTCTAGAGCACCCCGGAGCAGTGGTGGGCACAAATTGGAGAGGTATAATAAATAAACTAAAATTGGTTACATGTCTTATATGAGTTCATGAGAAAATGCATGATGACTCACACAGGTCATTTCAAAGAGTTCATTACTAATTTGTTGTGTTTTCCCCAATTGTCTGTATTGACTCTAATCTATTAAAGCTGAGCCCTTTCCTACTGACTCACTCCTCGTAGTTATGTCATATACTTTTAATCACAACTTTCGCAGTGACTCCTTGTATGGCATATAAATATATTGCATTAAGAATTAGCTCAATTTTGGCTCATTGCACGGTTCAGTCCTAGAGTATTATGAGTTCATTTATAAGCTGTGTTAATCAAGTACGGTTTACCGAAAAAAAAATTCTAGAGTAACACTTTCGAAATAATATTTTATTTTGTAAACTACTTTTCTCGCCACTAAAAAGTATTTATGAATAAAATACAACTATTGATTCTTATTTCATATATGTATGTTAGTGAAAAATGATAAAAACATCTCATATACTTTATCTGTAAATAAAGTTTGAAATTCATATGTATTGAATTTTTAAATAACTTTTAAACTATTATATTAAGAATTGATTTTTTACATATTTCACATATACCACACTGTTAAATCATGGTTAGAATTATTTTAAAAAATAAAAATATTTTGCAAAGTTCAGACAAGTTCTTTGACATTAGTTTGGCGACACTTTATTTAGAAGAATAATGAGTTAATGAATGTTCACTTTAAAAAAAATGAGAATTTACCTCTGGATAAGTCTCAAGAATCTCAGTCTATTATATGGATATGGAGTTCAATGCATACATACAGTGCATACATAAGAGAAGATTAATATTGTGTTTATGAATGCATAGAAAGTAATTATTGTCCGTAACTATCAATAAACGGTTAGAATTAATGTCTGATTAGTTTTCTATTTGTATAGGAATTTCTTTCAGCAAATTCTTTAGTTAATAACTGTTTTTCATTAATACAGTATAAATATTGTGTAATAATTATAATAAGAAGCAAATTAAAGGAACGGGTATTCGGGTATTATTATACCAGTGCTCACGAATCGAATGCTTGTTAACCGTAATTAAGTGGTTATATAAATACATCCTATCTATGAGTTAGAGTCGCGAATCGCGATATAGTATTAAACTATTTATTTATTTTTTAATTCCCAACTAATCATCTCTCGTGTGTTCAGCAACTAATGAAATGATTAGACAATTATTTTCAAAAATCATAAAACATTATTATCAGTCAATCAGTACTACCTTTAATTAGTTTTTCGTTCAGATATTATTATTATTATTATTAATACTTTTTTGTGTAAATATTTAATAAACATTCGTTAACTCTATTGAACAGTATTTTGATTAGTATTTCGAGATTTCTATTCTTTTTAGTCATTCATTGTATTCATTGTATTCACTAATTATGCAATAAATTAGAAACAAATATCGATTCAATATTAGATTAGAGTACAGTATATCTCAATTATTATCCGTTTAGATATACTTTTAGTTTTATAGCTATAGAAACAAATTGCGAATAATTGCTTAATTTATTTATAAATACTTTTAAAGACAACTTAAAGAGAAAAATATTTAAACAGCAATTTAGACGTTAAACAAAGAAACGATAAAAAAGTTGAATCTTTTTTCTTTGATTGTCTCTCAAGTGTCGGATACTTTTAATACAAACAATGAAAGACATAATAAAAAAAGATAAATAAAATATTCAAAACTCTTAAACGAGTTCTGGTAATTGAGTTATTATTTTAAAGACATTTTTCAACACATTTCTGTCCAGAAGTCGACTTAACTTATATTACTTTTATAAATAGAGATAAAGGATATATTGCATGGATGTGGGTGTCCACAGGCTAATAGGGTATACATTCGTTCAAACACATGCATTGGTTTTTGTGTGAAATACTGTAAATGACAATTTTTGTGTAGCATTTTATGTTCAATCTGAAATTAGTCAAATTTAACCTACGTGAGCAGGCTTAGTCGAACTATTCTATCAGGTTTGCCTACAGGTTTGTTTTGCTCGTTTTTGAACCTGCTAATATATTGACAGACTTCCTTCTTTCCGCATCTCTGGCATTATTAATAGAAATAATAAGAGAATAAACGAATTACTTAACAATTATTATAATTTCCTGAACTCTTAACTTAACTCTTACTGCTTGTCATCAATAAACTTAAATATCTTCTTATCTGTACTTAATTTTATTTTTTGTTTGCATTCTCTGAACTCCAATAAATCACAGAATACTGTATATACAGTAATATAAAGGAAATCTTGAGTTTAGTTTTGCGACACTTTGTTTAGAAGAATAATGAGTTGAAACAAGAAATTGTTTTCAAACAATTAAGTGTTGATATATTGTATCTGATGTCAAATTATTTTTAATACTGTTTTGTCTCCGACGCACAGCCTATGTAGGGAAGCAAAGCTGCAACTTATGACACAGTCATCCTCCAACGCGTCTATATAACCCGGGGTAAAACATATTCTGTAAACTATAAACTTTTTTCCGTTATTTTCAATTTTTTGTTGTTTTTTCACTTTTAATAATACAAAACTCATAAACTATAATAGCATTGAAAGCATTGATTGTTGTATTAGACAAATAAGGAAATCATTGCACTGTATGTACTGTACGGTAGACAACAACCCCTAAGATAAACACAACGGTAATCGACATTCATATTACGAAATCGGTATTCAAATTATGATCGGAATCGGCTTTCTTTCACATCTACTCCATAATAATGTAATGCTTGACAACTTTCTCAATAAATATTAATATATTTTATACCTATTCTACCCGAAAGTCAACCGACATTTCTCACTGTCGTCTCACATATTCTGCTCTTATATTGCATTCAATTGTCAAATGCAGGCAATTATTACAATACAGTCATTCGGAATAAACATTATTAAGAAACTAATGTTATTTACACCGCATTTCTTAATCGTTGTATTAATGTTTGTTTTGCTTTTTGACTATTTTTTCTGACTTTTTATTTATTATAGTTTACTCAGAAAACTGTAAATATTTATTATTATTATTATTTTTTGAGTTTATCATAAAAAACATTTAACTAAATCACAGAATTTATCATTTTATAAATAGGAAGTACTATTTTATGAATATTTTTATTTAATTTATTCATTTATTCTCTCGTTTTTTCTGCAGATATAATACAATAAAATAATTTTTCATTATTTAACTCAAAATATAAGGCAATAAAAATTTATTCTCTTATATCGTATGAAAAAACATAAAGATTTGCAAAAAATAAAAAACATTAAAGTGTTTCAGATGAATAAGGAATCGGTTGAATATCTCAACTGATGCTTATATACTGTACGTTAGGTTCTGATGAATTTCCCGATAATTTAAATTCTCCAATAAATTGATGATTAGTTTCGAGAAGTGTTTCTCTAAAGTGAATACGATTTGAATGAGTCGAGTCTTGCGCTGCAGTTTCGTAGCGAGAAATTGATTTTCATAAAAAATACATTCGGAGTCATTTTCACACAAAAGATCTTTATCTATGCATTAAATATGATGGATAAGCGAATCGACTCGACTTAAAAAACAATATAGAAATCATTGGCGAATATCGTTTCCCTGCCTTTAAGCTAAACACTATTAAACCATAAATAAAATGATTTTTATTTGCATTTTTCGGACAAACAGTTATTTAACTCTCTATTCAATCAATAATACAATACAATACTTGAAATGCAAGACTATCTGTAAGATCGCAAAAGACTTCATTTGAAAAGCTATTGAATTACATTATAAGTGGTATTAAGTATATAATTGAAAATAATCTTCTGTTGCCTAATGCCTAATATAAGTCTAACATTCCTCTACTTGGGTTAACTACTTGAAGGCATTCTGCAATCATATTACTCACATGAAAGCCACACTTGAAATACCACTCATTTGCGTTGGTTTGCGTTGGCATTAGTGACGATATATACCAATTGATGGTTCGGGCATTCAATTCATGATTGAAACTCATTTATTTGTGAGCCAAACAAATTCAAGTAAAACCTGAAGGTCTGACTGCAGTTATGCTACGTTTGGCTATTTTTCTTTATTATTATTATATGATTTGCTATTTCTAAAGGAATGGAATAAAATCATGTGTTTCGGTGTTTCGTGTATGCGATCAACAAAATGTGGATAATTTAGCAGTCATTGAAAGTTGGTTTACACTCAGGCCTACACTCAGACAGTGGTAACCTCTCCGATGCTTAACCTGACAGTTAGGCTGTGAGGTTATGCATGTAATACCCAGTTTGACAAATAGCCACAGAATAATGCTACCACACTCTCACACTGAACCCGTGAACTTGAAAATATAAGTATAAATTATTGCTCGCATTTATAGTCATATTATTCGTAGTCAGGAATTGGAAATCAAACAAAATTTATGGAAAAGATAATCGGAATACAGACTACTCGTCCGCTTCTCTCAATTTGGTTGAATAGATATTACATGAAATTCCGATTTCTTAATGGTGTCTATAGCTGTGATAAGCAAGCTCCACAATCCTAAGAGAGGTCAGGGGTTAGGGATTAGTTTAGTGTAGAATATAGATTAGAAACACTGATATTTGTGAGATATGTATCGCTTTTTATATAAATTTCTATAACTTATCTCAAGGAAGAAAATCTCATTTTTTAATATAAGTTATTTCCAAAAATCTTAAAATTGATAAATAGTAACGAGATTTTGGCTAAAAATAATGATAAACTGATAACGAAATGTTGAAATTTACTTAAATCAACGAAAAGTAAGTTATTTTAGTTATTGGAGTCAAAGTGAGTTTATATAGATTTGTAAACTCGTTTCAAAAATAAGTTGTTATACCAATAGTGGATATAATTTTACATTTTAATTGAGATTTTATACGAAAAAAACAACTTTCGACTTGAGTTTTCATTTATAGTAATATTAAATTAATTGATGTTATTTTGGTGTCTTAACCAAACCTTAAATAAAATACTGTAATATATAATAGATTTGTTAGTTTTTAAATATAAAAACTGTTAGTAAATCGATATTTAGGTATAAATTATATTCTTTGGAAACTTTAAAGTTTTAGTCGCTTTGGAAACTCCAATAAAGCAAATGAGCATTAGTTCGTATAAACGATTGCATAGCTATTAGACCTCTTAACCATTTGAAGACTTTATAATAATGGCCACAATTTAGATAATATATTATTTTTATATTTTTAAGGCTAAAAACAAGAAGAAATAATGACATGAAATAATCAAATTTGAAGTTCAAGTGCACCAGGTTGGTTTGTGTATACGGAAACGAATGATCATAATTTTCAAAATCATTTTTACGAACATTTTTTCAATAACATAAAAAATAATTAATCCTTTGATAATAATTGAGACAATATTTATAACTTTAGAAAAATATATACCACTTATAACAGACATATCCACTAAAAATTTTAATATTAATCCAGATAAAAATTTTAAGCAAAAACTTGATTTGGGAGCTGAATCACTATTTTTTTTTATTTTTCATTAAATTTTCTTTCAACTAATTTAATCTAACCCAATATTCTTAGTATAAGAACTGAAATGTAGCAAGATCATATGATTCTTTTAAATTGTCTGCTGTTTATGAATTGGCAAACGTATTTTCGCATCAGGAGCTTACATAAGAGGCTGAATCTTGTTGTTTATATAAAACAATGCGTTCAGATATGTTTCGGTACCATTAGGTACTATAAAATATTGTTGAATCGATTAGGATGTGCTCAGAAACTGATTAGATTGGACTGAGAGAGCACTCCTGTAACTCAAACATATGCCGTGTGTTTGGCTAATAGAGTGCTGTTTAAAGGCTTTGTAAGAAATCTCTTCTATTATTCGTTTGGATCATATCATACAACGAGTATTCTTATAGCGACTCGACTTCCTCTTGACCTTTAAATTCTTAATCGTTTCTGAAAAGGTGTTTCTCGTGCAGTAAAGACATATTTGTCGCCACTGGCGGTCTCTAACTCTCACCAATCGGCCATTAGGTCAGGTCATTGGCCAATAAATGTTTAATTAATACCAATAAAGATTAGAACTCTATTATCAGATCTGATGACACTTTGATTGGTTTGATTAGAAAATTGTTAAATACTTGAAACACAAAACCGTAAAAAATTTGTCCTCAAATACGTCTGTGATTGACAGTCAGATCTGGTTTTTTTCCTCTTCATAACTGATAGTCGACTGTTTCGCAGGCATTCTACATTTGTACCTTGTTCACTACACTCTACAGACTACAGTGTACAGTAGATTATAACGGCTGCTGAGATCAAGTTTTCTTTTCCCAAAATTAAAGTTAATGTTAATGGCAGTGAAAATACGGAATAAAAATGGAAACAACTTTCAGATTAAACGTCAGTCGGAGTCAAAAACTTTTTTATTTGGCTCTCACAGACTGACAGACACTCCTATCGGATAATTAATATGCGAAAGCAATTTATTCGTTTTAATTATGGTTATATACAGGAACTGACAGCAATGCTTTCACCGTATTTCGTGGCGCACAGGCAGCACAAGCAGCACAGGCAGCTGCACAGCCATTCCGAATCGCGTATTCAAACTACTTAACAACTTTTTATATACCTGTCGTACCCATTAGTGCCAGTGTGAGCACCGAAAGAGAGTGCCCACAAAATTAGCTCAGAATAACTTCTTTTGATTACCGGATAAATGATATTCCGTTCAAAAAGTTTTGTTTAAATAAATACTTTTAAGTTTCAGAAATTTTTTACTAATTCTATGCTATAATAACTCACTGTTTGGGCGGTATTGATATGTGTCTGATGTTTGGGAGAGTATACTGATTTTGAGGCCCATTCGAGTCCTCATGAATAGTGAAATTGATTTCTGTTTTTGTTTGTTTGCGATTGAAATTTAATGATATATTTAAAGCATTCAATGATATGTCTGACACAACTCATTGATTCAATCGATTTATTAAGAAATTCTCCAACACTTGAGTCGAATAAAACAAATTAAACTATAATTCATTACGAATTGAAACTTCAATTCAATCAATCGGTTTAGAGATCAATATTAAACCCTTTTTTCTTTCAGAATAAATATACCTAAAATACTGTATGCCTATACAAAACTGTAATCAGAATAAAAACAAATTGGTTATCATTTTATTGTTTTTTATTTTTTTTATAATTTTTACAGTATGACTATGAGAAGTCTGAGCTCAAGCTCTTCTTTCTTATCAGCAGTGATCTTCACTGCTGGCCTTTTCGGCCAATGGTGTCAACGTATTATTTGGGTAGACCCTATAGAGTGCGTATATGCTGTGACATAACTAAGGAGTAGAG
>JAQIWA010000661.1:0-27131 GCA_034693305.1 Eueremaeus valkanovi
ATATATCTTCAGTTGATATTAAGCTCAGATATGTGTTCTCAAAATCGAACACTTATTCAACTACAACAAGCAAACGGTTTGCGCGCTCAAGCTTTTTGAATTCAGAGAACTTTCATTCCGGACACCTAATAAGTGTAAATAATAATAAATCAATTATTGAATGTTTTGAACTAATTGTATGGAAATTACATTAAATTGAAACTGCTTCCAATGAGAATCGGGTTGGCTTGGCTTGGGTTGGGTTGGGTCGGTTGGGTCGGGTTGGGTTGGGTTAGTCTCTATGAGTGCGTCTATTGACTGAATAAAAATATTATTAAAAGTAGTTTCCAATGAAAGCAATTAATGAACTCTTAATTATTTGATATTAACTATAAATTAATTAATATTTGTTTTGATTTAGTTTTAAACGAATACCGATTTGTGTTAAGTGTATAAACACTTGGTTTTGAATAATAATAATAATAATAATAAAAATTATTTAATATTTAATTAATTAATTGATTGAATAGGAAATGAATGAATTGTTAACTGTTTTGCAGACATAGTGTAAGACATATTCAGACACAGAATATCCAAATAATTGGTTCAATAATTAGTTTATAAATAATATAATTGATTGCAATATAACTATAAGTCTATTGAAAAGAGGACTCAATCGAGAGTCGAGTCAAACAAGACTTTCTGAGTCTTAAGAATAGTATGGAATCGAGTCCTTCAGTCACTGCCTCTCAAGTCTTGGTCTCTCAGGTGAAGAAGCGAATCAGTCCGACGGTGGCCATCAACCCGAGCAGTGATGGCCAGCAGCCGATGAGCAGTGGGTCGATGAGTGCGTCGACCAGTGGTCTGGCGCTGAGTCACACGACAGCCAACTCTGAGCTGACCTCTCTCTTTGAATGTCCCGTTTGTTTCGATTACGTATTGCCGCCAATACTTCAGTGTCAAAACGGACACCTCGTCTGCCAGACCTGTCGCCAGAAGATCACCTGCTGTCCCACCTGTCGGGTGCCGATCGCTTCTAACATCCGTAACCTTCCAATGGAGAAGTTGGCCTCCACTATGATGTTCCCGTGCAAGTACAGCGCCAGTGGCTGTGCCGCTCACCTCCTCTACACCGACAAACCAGACCACGAGGACTCCTGCGAATACAAGCCATACTCTTGTCCCTGCCCCGGTATGTCTACTATTTCCAACAACCCTTTCCATTATGTTTACTAACCTAATAGTTAACTTCAAAGTATTGGACAGACAGTAGGGATGAGGTCTTGTTTCCAACTATAGGTCACTATTAGAGTCAAATCAGTGCTCAATCCCTATCAGAGATAGTATTTCGTATGGATGTGCAGACAGACTGTACTGGTTTACAGGCATTGGACCACAAGTAGAGAATGGGTTCAAAATTGAGCGGATTTGACCCAATGTTCGGCCGACTGAGGGTCTGTCAAAACATCGGCAAAGCCTCACTTGTTTTCAACTTGAGTGCAGGCACTGTAGGGTATTCCGTCTGTTGCCCTCCTGTGCACATCGGATGTGTAGGGATTACCTTCTCTTCCCTTTATTTTCTTGACATTCACTCAATTCTATCATAATTTGTAATTCATGTGAAATGTCTGTCAATTACTTCCAATACATAAATGCTTTTCATATTCTGTTCTGGTTTTAGGTTTTCTTAATAAATATGTGAAAATTGATTGCATTTTACTCTTAACTGATTTAAGACATATTTAAACAATTCTAATAATTATCGCTTTGTCTGTCATTGATGTCAATAATCGATTCACTCTTTCGTATACAAAGACTTAGGCATTGCTTGAATTGATTTTTCCTATATTTTAGTTTACTTTTAGTCAATACTCTGTATAAAGCTTTCATTCATTCATTAATTGCTTCAATCAGTCATTCGCCCACTTATTGAGAATATGTGTTAATGTTATGCAATATTAGACTCATTTGAGTCGACAGTCGTTTAAATATTATATAATGTTTTGAATGAAAATAATTTCGAAACTAATTGCCTGTATTTGGCTCTACTCTGTGGCCAATAGGAAGCAGTTGCAAATGGTATGGCCCTCTGGAACAAGTGATGCACCATCTGATGCATCAGCACAAGAGCATTACTACACTACAGGGCGAGGACATTGTATTCCTGGCCACAGACATCAATTTGAGCGGTGCTGTCGATTGGGTAATGATTCAGTCGTGTTATACCCACCACTTCATGCTAGTGCTCGAGAAGCAGGAGAAGTTCCACGGGCACCAGCAGTTCTTTGCGGTCGTCCAGTTGATCGGTTCCCATAAACAGGCCGACAGTTTCATATATAGGCTCGAACTGAATGGCCACAGACGGCGCCTTACTTGGGAGGCGACCCCCCGGTCCATACATGAGGGCGTCCAGAGTGCGATCAATACAAGTGATTGTCTGGTCTTCGACACACATATCGCACAACTGTTCGCAGATAACGGAAACTTAGGAATCAATGTCACGATTTCACCCGTTTAGGCGTCCACTGAATATACAGTATATATATTAAGACTAAAAACACTTTTTTCTATTTCTATCAGATTTTTCTCAAATATTATCAAATATATCAGAAATTTTAATTCCATTCCCTATCGATGCATGTGTTCAATGAGTATCAGAAAAGGAATCACTTTTTGTATAATTTTCTTTAAAGAATTGAAAAATTTCTCAAATATTTGGAATTATGAACCGAATCAACAAAATATCGATTTTATTATTGATTGCAATCAAAAAGAATGAGATTTTCTTTTCAGTCATTTTGTGTTTAAATTCACTCAAAATATATTTGATTTGAATAACAATAAAGTTTTTATGCCTTGACTTCAATCTTAAGATTAATAACGAATTAAATATAATTTGAAATTCGAATAAATGACAAATCGAGTCAAACTGAGCTCCGGTAGTATCGAACCGATCTATAGGTCAGTCAAAGCTTTATATCAAATAATATTCATTTTGGCTGTAATTATGTGCAACTGATTTGAGACGATATCCGGAATACTGTTGAGTCCGCTATCGGTTTGGTTTTGTCTCATATTCTTGTCCTTATGAATGCCGCCAAACATTATGATCTCTGCCCTCCCGGCGACCAGACTATACAAAATCACTTCTTCTGGGCCTTCAGTAATGAAGTGATTCTTTTGAACCCATTTCGCGATATTCTTCTCAACCACTTGACTGATGTCGAGCACAAACAACTGCATCGGATTGTGAGTCGACTCCGCACTCGACCTAATGGTAGCGCTTCTGACTGGCAGTGGACTAAATGTATTGGCTTTAAGCTGACGTAAGCGCTGTTCCATTCGGTCGAGTCCTTCCAGTTGTCTCTGTCTGTTCTTTCGAGGCAATGGCCGAACACTAGAGCTCAAAGATGTGGAAGCGCTTGAGGCCTGAGAGCTGTTTTGTGGCTCTAATCTGTGAGGCGTCGCAGAGCTTGTGTTCGGCTCATTACTACTCACGTATTGACTTCGAACCGAAGGCTTTCTGAATATATTTCCGTCTTTGCATTGAACGGTACGGCCCTTCTGACCAGTGCTCAACACTACCAATAAGTTTCCTATCTTTTAATCGAAGAAAAAATTAATTCATTAGTAATTAATGTATATATTGTCCAAAATTTCTTCATTTCTTTTACGAATTCCTTAATAAACACAAGACTGGTATCAATAGATTTATACAGTATTTGGATCTTATTTTAAGGCAATTGAGTTGACATCCATTAATGAGCTCCAGTGCTGATCAGAACTATTTCCTCCTCTTTGTTATGAAAGCGGAATTAAAAATGTAATGAAGAGTAGAATTGACTCACTTTACACGAGGGATGGAAACTAATCTGAGGTCCGGGCGTCACATCTTTGTTCACCACATCGATTGGCCTCCACTCCCATTCAGAAGAGGGATCTTCTGGTATGGACAGCAACCAAATATCACTGAACAGCATATTAGGACCACCGGAGCCGCCGATTATAAGTATATGTCTTTCATCGATGACGACCTGCGAGTGTCCATATCTGGGCAGAGGTTTGAGTTGAGAAGCGGGCGGTTTGTGCCAAACAAAGTCACACAAATCCAAAACCCAAATGTCATTAGAACTGGAAAACGGCAACGGATTGTTGGCCTCACTCTGGAGTCCACCTAAACATTGGTTGCAATTATAGTGACTCAGTTGGTTCGGACCAGACGTAAGCCATAGTTAGTTCTAATGTATAGACTACTGACTACTCACCGAATACTATCATTTGGTGGCCAACAATGGAAGCCGAATGTCCAGCAATGGCCGGACTGTAAGAGTGCGGAACAACTAATCTCCATCTGTCGGTTGTGGTGTCGAACATATGGATGTGATTGAAGATTCGCCATTCCTGGTGTATGGGGTAGGGAGAGGAATGGGTCCAACCGCCAAATAAGATGAGGTTCTCCTTATAATAGACCAGAGAAGCGCACGCTTTGGGCGACGGGAACGTTCCGATGGCTATGGGTCTGATCCACGTTCTGGAGGTCAGGTCGAACCGCCACAAGTCGTTGAATGTCGTGTTAGCTATAGTACAGCCGCCGAACACATACACCGAATCACCAAAACAACAGGCGCTGTGAGAATAGCGCGGGGATATGGATGGCCCGGATTGTGGGGTATAGTGAGACCACTCGACCGATTGGTTGACCAAACAATGAACGAAATCCCGACGCAGTTTCGCAATTGTGGCTTAAGTCCAGTTAACATATGATTAGATATTTTTCAATTCATTTGGACTCAACTTCGGTGTAGAATCCGCACACCATTTGGGTGTGGGTGCCTGTGGCTCATGTTCGGGTAGCTTAGAGGGTGGGCTTCATATATGTAGTCATAGACTATGAGTCATAGATATCGAGGTTTGAAAATAAGTTAATTCTATGGAAAGATGTTATGACCAGAACTCATGAAACTTCCTTACAGTACTGTAAGCCCAGACACTACAGAAACGTCTGAAAAATCACTCAAATCTATTCATTCGTATAAATTGTGAATCTTTTCCAAATATTTCTCAAATTTTAACTAAAAATTCAGACATATTTCGATGTGATATAAGGGTTGAACTAATCTTATTTCTATTGACTGTAAAACGTATGAAAAATATAAGCAGGGTTCAATTTTGGATGACTTATTTGACTCAAATATACAGTATTTCAAATGAGTTATTTGTGAATATTTCTTATCAAATGTAAAATACTCCGGGTCAGGTGGGTCAGGTGGGTAAGGTGGTTAAGGTGATGTAGGGTCTTATGATGTTGTGGTCCGACACAACCTAATCAGACAGAGCTGACCAAAAAGTTAGTTAAATACCTGTTCAATACGACGGCTACCTATAATCCCGGACCTTATCCCAGCCCTCATCAATACAAGAGCCCTAACCGAGCAAACCCTTATCGACCTCAACCATAACCTGGGGCGACATTTGACCTAGCACCAATAGGGAGCACACACATTAACGGTCTGTGCCATCGTATGTGTGTCTTAGACCGGATCCGACTCCGAAGTAGTGCCAGAATTAGTTGAATTAAAATGTAATACCGATTACAGACAATCGCCAGGACTTGGAGACCAGTTTGCAGTCAATGAGATCCCTGTATGGAGACAAGTGGCTCAGTATGTACTCCAAGACCACGTATGGCAAGTCATCGATCGATGTCTTCTCTCCTTCCGGTTCAGAATCACTGGTCGTCTGACAAACCATACACTCATTTGATTGCATTTCAGTTCAGATTTAAAATAATTTCAGATTTGATTCAAAACGAAATCAAAATTAAAAATATATTGAATTATATTATTCTTTCGATTATTATTAAAATGCTTTCAATTCTATGAAATTGGGCTCTAATTTGATAAACAGAATATCAATACAAATAAATATTTAATAATAATCGAAATTAATTGAGATTTACGTCAATTTGTTTTCGTTTATAATCTTTGTTTACATTCATTCATAACGTGTAGAAAAGTGTAAACAAATGGGAGTTTTGGTTCGCTTTTGCTCTAAAAACTTATCTCTATTTTGTAAACTCAAAGAAGTATTCATTTCGCTCATTGAGTCCCACACTGTATACTGTATACTAGTATTGGGCTTATCAATGATAATTAATCATGGTACTTTTTATAGCCAAGATTTTCATTTTAAAAAGTAAATTGATGAAATAAATCAAATTATTGCATTGTAAATTTGCCTTGATATTATAATTTGAAAATAATCAACGAGATTATATGAGGTCCTCATGAATTGATTTCAGACAGGGGTTATTTGCTTCTCTTACGAATGCGATGAATGCTCGTGAATACGAATTGTCTATTCAATTGGAATAAATGTCTTGAGAGTAGATATTTACACGGATGATTTATAGAATTTCTTATGTGACAATGTAAACTACAGTATTATTCTTTTGATTAAATGAATAAAAGCGATCAAGAGGGTTTCTTAATGTACAGTTAACTTTTCCTGTTTGAAAAATCGAGCCCAGATACGTTTTGTAGAGCTTTTCATACTGGTCAAGAATATAATGTATAGGTATGTCCACTATAGACCATCTTTGCGCACTGCTTGAAGTCAGCCTGACTTATATTTTTGTCGGAATACAAAACAGTGAACAATATTTCACTGCGAGTGTACTGGAAGTGCAGACCCTGTAGTGACTACAGTGTAGTCTATACAGTAAATGAGTATACATTTGCAGACTCTGTGCAGCAGTACTACTGTTACTGAAGTCCTATTAATACTAAATTGCAATCAAATCTATTCACTCTTAATTGGATTTTACGAAAAACTAAATTAAAATACTTTTCGGTCGTTAACAGTGTCAGAGACATCCTAATCAACCCGGAGTAGAGTTGAGAGTCCGTCGAAGTTATAATAAGAGTAATTACAATCAGTTTTGAAGTAATGAAGTAGTGGTGGACTGACTGTCAGAATGAATACATTTGTGAAGCTATCGATTGTGATCTCAGCCCTGACTGCAGTCATATTAATACGATTTCCCGATATTTCGAAATACAATTTGGTTTTAATCAATCACTTATTGAACCGCTTTTTACCGAACGAACAAACAGTGGATCCAAAGACCAGTTGTTTGTCTGCTGGCGAACAACTCTTCACCAAAAGCCAACTGTCCCGATATGACGGTTCCGGTGACTCATTGGGCCTCTACTTAGCTTTTTTGGGTGTTGTCTACGACGTCTCCAAAGGCGCCCAACACTACAAACCCGGTCAGAGCTATGGGTTCTTCGCCGGCAAAGACGGGACCAGAGCCTACATCACCGGAGACTTCACTGCTTCTGGACTTACAGACGACTTGAGTGGTCTCGAAGTGGAACTGTTCGACGGAATCCAAACGTGGATTGATTTGTATGAAAAGGATTATAAAAGAGTCGGAAAACTGATCGCAACTTATTATGACTCAAACGGTTGCGAAACCGAAGCACTCGAATGGGTTCGACACCAAATGCAACGAAACAATGCGCTGAACGAAGAGATGAACGAAGAGTCGAAAGTATTTCCATTTTGTAATAGCGAATGGGACGGACAGACCAACAGTGGAAGGGTCTGGTGCTCTCGACAGAGCGGGGGCATAGATCGCAATTGGGTGGGAGTGCCCCGACAGCTCTACACCACTGCCAACAAACAGCACCGGTGCGCCTGTGTGCGAGACACTGGGCCGCCAACAGTGCCCGTCATTATATATGCAGATGAAGATCAGACCAGTTATGAGAGTGAGAACAGTCAGCAAAATGTTGGGGATCTGTATAACCCCCGACTCAAGCAATACGAAGGATGTGATCCCAAGGCGTTTGAGTGCAGAATAAAAGATTGAATCGATTTTTGTATTCATTTATTTATTTATTTAATTATTAATTAATAAAAATTTTAATAATTTGATACAAACACTGATTGTATGCAAATCTAACGGTGCATACGATCTAACGGTGCATACGATCTAACGGTGCATACGATCTAACGGTGCATACGATCTAACGGTGCATACGATCTAGCGCTGCATCAATGTGTCTAAAGATTGTCGCATTCAAACATTGAGATGTGCGGCACCGGCACAACCCGGGCATAAGTGGAGTGTTTCGTGAATGAAAAGATCGCAATCAATGCAAAAGACATGACTACAGCGCTGGCACTGAGCACCCGGTTTGATGCCTATCTCCTGATTGCAGGCAAAGCACAGAGTTGTAAGACTCGGCTCAGGTATGAACTCCTTATAGATGTCGACCGGAAATAAATGGTGATAAGAACGGGCCAAATGGGCCGGAGATACCAGAGTTAGGCCACACACCTGACACTCGACTGGAAGTTCGCAGTACTTGGAGTTGCACTGCGGGCACAGATAGCCTGAAGTACTGAAGTTAGTGTTGTTGTTGAGATGGCAGACACACATCGAGGCCTGGGTCTGACCCTCGTTCATGTAAGTGGGAAACCCCATTCGCATGAGTGAGGACTCGGTTAGGGTAGAGGCGGGCGGATCGACGTGTTGGGCCAACAGCTCCTTGAAGTGGGTTTCGTCCAAAATCACGTCATAAACCCCTTTCGTCTCTTTGGCTAACGTTCGACAGACTCTGATCTCTGCCGTTAAGCCAATTACAGAGCACCTGATGTTCTGCTGGCGCAGACTCTCAATTGTCTTATGGATGTCGTTCGGGTCACAAGTGGTCAGTGACCCGAATATGAACAGTACTTCTCTGCTGGTGTGCGCCGGCATATGTCTGAGTGATTGGCATTCAATTGAATCGAATTAGTGTTGAAATCAATAATTGATTTATAATTAAATACTTAAGTGTTTTGATCGACAATTCGAGTGCGTTCTGAAGGGAAGGTTCGCCCAGACATGTCATTTCGGATAACCTCTGAATGGCGTCCAAATGGTTCTTAAGGTTTGCGCTCAAATCCGATATCTTTTCCGCCCTTTTATTTCTGGTGCCTATAATAGCCAACTGACTGATAGGGTTCTGATCTATGAATTCGCTGACAAATGTTTGCAATAATTTGAGCGAACATTTGAATCGATTCGGCCGTAAGTCCTGTCCTGTCATAGCACTCGACATATCTATGACCACAAACATGTGTCTCATCTGCGAAGACATTCAATGCCAGACATATAATACTTGAGTTCAATTGAGGCAATCCGTGCGCTGCGGGTCAGCAGTCATACCATTCCTAGTCTTAAGTTTTTGCGTTCGAGAATCCGCTTCCGTTTGGCTCTGTTAACCATATCCGTGACCGCCGGCTCTATCAGCCCGTCCTCTGTCTCTCTGATCGCTTCCCTTCATAGGAACAGAAGAAGAATATAAAGAGTTAACCAATCGATTGGTTCGTCGATTGTCTCAAACCATGTCTTCTCGTATTCCGTTTCCCAACGATAGCCTTTGGGCTCCTCTTCGGTCTCCATATCCGACGGATTGGGCCTTAAGTTCAATTCAAACTATGATTACTATTGAATCGATTCTTCAGATGAAGTCTCCAAACATTCAATAGTAGTGTTCGTTAGAAACGATTCAGTAATCGATTCGTTGACTCAAACAATTAATTAATTGAGCTCAGGTCGCTTTTTACTGCATCAGACTCTGAGTCAATCTTCTCAATCCAATCAATGTAACAAAGTTTGTGAATACTGTATATGATTGCGCCTATAATACAGTATTGATTCACAAACACTGTTACACACACTATATGAATGTATACGTCGTTTGTGAAGGCATTGTAAAGTAGACAACAAAAGCAACACAAATATGGCGTTCAGTTAGTGTGCATTCACTCGTCAATTGAATTGTTTGTCCATTTGTTTAACTATTAATTAATTATAATTAAACTGAAATCCAAGCGAATATCACATGTATTGCGGAAATGAATAATCAAATTGAATGTACGGCTCATCTGAGTGTCGGACCAATTAGTGAAATGGTTTGGCTTTGAAGGAGGAATCGCACGAATCGAACACAAATAGATTGAACGCATTGTACGGACGGACAGACAGACTAAGTCTTCGACTCTAAAGAAATACTGATTGAAAGGAAGCAAACGATTGATTGAATGCAATATATTTACAGCTATTCATACATTCATAGGAATCGGATCTATATTTGACTGAATTATTGAATGCTTTATACGATAAGTGCGAATACGAGTGAATGTGTTCTTAATTTAATTTAATTTAATTTAAATAATCTTTTATTTTAAATACGAACCAAAACTAACGACACATTAGTTTAACTGATTTTAGAGACGATTTGTTGTAATTATTATTGAGTTTTGTTTTGTTTTGTTTTCTATTTTGTTATGATTTGTCTGACAATCAATTGAATCACTGTTTGGCCAATGTTTGCAACGAATACTTCGAATGTATTTTCAACTAAACTCTGAATATTAGAGAAACAAAACTTTGTTTTTTGTATTATTAAAGAAAAATCTATTTATTATAAGTTTATTATATTTTTGGAGAAATTATTTAAAAAACAGTTCAAATAAATAGCGTTTGCAATGCAGTCAATGCAGACGATGTCTTCGTCGCCATACAGGGCTCAGTTCAATACTACTGGCGCTCAGACTCCGAACAGTTCGCAGCCCTCGCCCTACCATAAGTACCAGAAGTCATCGACCAGTTTCTATGTGTTCCAACCGCGACCTCCCGTTCCTGCTGTATATCAGGCCACGGAATTCGATGGCAAACGACTTCGTAAAGCCATCGCCAGAAAGACTGTGGACTATAACTCATCGGTGACTAAAATGCTTGAGTCCCGGCTCTGGCAGAGAGACCATAGAGACTGTCCGGCACTTCAACCCGACATCGGATACTATACTGAGGTTTATATCGATTTAATTGTCTGATTGTTCTCATAATTCTCACTCATATTCACTGAATTAGCGTTCAATTCAATGCTATCTATTCATACAATCATTTAATTTAATTATTAATCTTATTATTATTTTTAATCATTTCTTCAATCGTTACAAATGTTTACTCATTTTTGTGTTTGCACTCAAAAGCACTCAAATGTATAATACAGTCAATGTTTTTAGTATTTTATAGGATTTTATGTAAAGTTTTGCAAACCTTTTATTTTGGACTTATATTTGAGTGAATTTAGAAAACTATTCATAAATTGATTCAAAACCCCTGAAGGACTCGACTGAGCTCTTGAACAGTTATATAAATTAAAGAATTGTTTGACATATCATATAAATGAATGAATTATTAGTCAAAGACTGTATTCAAACTGTTTTGCCGAACAGATGGTTCCGCCACTGAATATGTTGGACAACGCAACCAACTGCGTGACCACAAAGTTTGTGCGGACGTCGACCAATAAGATGCGGTGCCCTATATTCTGTGTGCTTTGGACGCCCGAAGGCAGAAGACTAGTGACGGGCGCCTCGAGCGGAGAGTTCACGCTTTGGAATGGATTGACATTCAATTTCGAAACTATTCTTCAAGTAATGAATGTTTGCTTAGTTTTAGCGCAAAGTAAGTAACCGTTTGTTCATTGACTAACACTAGGCTCACGACAGCGCCGTCAGAGTAATGGTGTGGAGTCGGAACGACTCGTGGATGGTTACGGCCGACCAGACCGGGTACGTGAAGTACTGGCAGAGCAATATGAACAACGTTAAGATGTTCCAGGCACACAAAGAACCCGTCAGAGCTATCAGGTGCACACAGACAGAGCATCCGGTGATGTATTCGTTGATTGTATTCGTAATACAAAAATCAGTTATTTTTTATATGAATTTATTTATTACTTTCATTGCATTAAATCATTCAATAAATACAAACAATTATTTGACATCAAATGCATTGCGAATAAAGTTTTAATTAAAAACTAAACTAAACTTAATCTCAAATAAAGAATATTTAAAAGAATTAAAAGTATATACAAATGAAGTGTACTTTTTGTTCACTATTTTTCTGTTGATTTGTTGTTAAGAAATAAAATTCTAATAAAAGTTAAGTTTTATAGTAATTCAAAAGTTTTCCAGTCATTCAGTTGATTCAGATTCTGCTCTAAACTGTTCTTCTCTTCCATTGCACTCAACAATAAAATTCTTTAATTAACTGACAAAAGAAATAATTAAAATCTTATTAAATATTCAAATGTTTTGAGTTTTCAATTCAAATAGTTTTTAGATTTTATTTTATTTTATTTTTTGATTAAAATTCTGAATAAATAAACGGTTTATTTAATTGACTTCAAAATGTGGTTCGCATTCAAAACGTCATAATTTGATTGAAAACAATATCTATTTAATTGTGATCTCAGTTCTAACATATCTTCTGCAAAGTCTTTGTTTTTCTTTACTATTAATATAACAATTAATACATTAATTCGTTTCTGAAAACACATCGATTAGAGCGAAGAATGTCTTAATAAATGAGATTTTCTTACTTTTTATCAGTTATTACTAAATATTTATATTCGCTTACATTTCAATGCATTTAAACAAAAATTCTTATAAAAAGTTTAAAAACAATTATAGTTTTAGTTCTTATCAAAGCTGTATGAATGGCAACTGTGCCACAAGTGCTTCATTCACTTCTATCCCGATTCTAATCAATAATATATGTATTTCTATAATAATATGTGTGCCGTATGTCGGCCTCACTTACAGCTATTCATAATACTGTAACTCAATTCCAGACAAACGCACTTACAATTCAATGTTCAAAAATAGGCAATGGGAACGGGGGGTAATCATCCACTTAGATCCTATTCATAGCAATGTGCCAGCTCCTTTACCCGTAGCTGTTAAGTGGCTGATACTTTTAACAGGATTAGTATTATAGGGGTAGGGCTCAAATGGCACCAAAGCTTTATAAGTGATTTAAGCTAAATGTAAGTCTGGGCACCATTTCCCTCAACACTGAACCAGCGTTCGGGAGTTGTACCCTCGACCAATAAATGCTTCAGAGAATAGCTGTAAAGACGATCGCCAGTCACAGTTAGCGCCTGCTTAATTTTAACAATGAGTTTAGTTTCGAATCAAATTCTACAAAAACTACAGTATTCCCCAAAACGACTGCATTTTTAAAGATTTTATTTAAATAAAAAAAATTAAAAATGATTTTAATAGAAATTGATCTAAAAATTACAAAAATAAGTCATTTATGAAATAAATTCTTTTATTGAGTTGAAGCGATAGGAAATATAGTCAAAATGACCCGCGATATTAAAAATCTAATTTGTGCAACTTTATATTTATCGCTTAAACTAAGTAACTGAATATTTTTTCATAAAATACTTGTTTTATAATTTTTTGATTCAGTTTATATCAAAATGATTTTTAAAATGTTTTTATTAAAATAAGAACTTTAAAAATGCAGTAATTTATGGGGAATACTGTAGTTTTTGTAGACTTTGATTCGAGACTAAATTCATTGTTGAAATCAAGCGGACGCTAACTATGACTGGCGTTTGTCTTCACAGCTATGCTTCAGACTCTGAGTTCTACAGTATGTGCTTCAGAGGTCAGACTCTTTCTTCCTAATACTCAACAATAAACAGTTGATTTGAGAGAATTGAGTCAATCAATCGATGATTATAACAATGTTTTATCGATTCGTATCGTTATTCAAATGTTTTCAATCTTTACTGGAATTGCGATACGATATGCGACAAAGCATTTGTAAAATCACGTATTTTTCTATTAAACTTGACTTTCGATTCCATTGATTAACAAATTTATTGCTTTTCACATTTGATTATATTTTGTATATTTTGTGGTTATATCCAATTCATAGAGAAAGAGAGCATTTGTTTAGAATTTTCTGCTGTTTGAGACTTAGGCCCATAATAGTCATGAATTCGGAATCAATTTCACTGATTATATGGAATAAAACAATGCAATCAATTAATAGACTATATATTCAATACACATATTAATAAGGATACCGAACAGTTTGACTCGGGGCAAGTTTTCTGATCACAAGGCAACTTCGCACAAAAGTTTGCTTGAATTATGTGAGACTAATAAAGTTCACAAAATTGTAGCCAATGTCATCTTAGATAATGTGATTGACGGCAAATAAATAAACAGAAATGCAATTTCGATATTAATAATTAATAATTAATACTTTTCTTTAAAATTCTCGTCTTTGGAAAGCCATAGAAATAATTGGTGAAACACTTGACAGTTAGTGATAAACTATACTCAGCTTAAGGCTAATTATATTTTATGCTTCACTTTTGCTATAGTTTTTCATTTAATTTAATTTAAAAATAAAATAATATAACTTTCAGTACTATAACAGAAAAATTTGTTTTAACTTAAATAACATTAATATTTGTTTTATTCGAATCTCATTTTCAAACCCAAAATCGTTTAAACTCTAAGCCATTACTGGTTGTCCGCACAAAACAATTTTTATTTTTCTTTAACTGAACTAATGGTTAGATTTTTCCCACTTTTGTGGCCATAGTTTCTGTCCGACTGACTCCAAGTTCGCCACGTGTTCAGACGACGGCACAGTCAGGATTTGGGATTTCTTGCGTTGTTTTGAAGAGCGCATCCTTAGAGGCCACGGCTCTGATGTCAAGGGTGTCGATTGGCACCCGTATAAGTCACTGATTGCTTCCGGCAGTAAAGACAGCCAACAACCGGTCAAACTATGGGATCCTAAGTCTGGTCAAAGTCTGGCCACTCTGTAAGCAAATTCACATATGATTGCAATTAAACCTTTATGAGCCCAGTTATGGCACCAGTAGTTGATTGTATTGCTTGATTGCAGACACGCACACAAGAACACAGTGACTGACATCAAGTGGAACTCCAACGGCAATTGGCTCTTGACTTCTTCGAGAGACCATTTGATCAAAATCTTTGACATAAGGAATATGTCGACAGAAATGCAGACTTTTAGGGGCCATAAGAAGGAAGCGAGTTGTGAGCCATTCCTCCGCACTTACGCTTTACACAACATTACCGATAATTACTTATTTGTTTTGATTACAGGCCTGTCGTGGCATCCCATACACGAGGGCTTATTCGCGAGCGGGGGCTCTGACGGCTCAATACTGTTTTGGTTAGTCGGGTAAGTGTTTACTCTTCCGGTGCGGAAAGGCTTAGAATTAATTAAACATTAATTGATTGGTTGGTCCGATAGAACCGAGAAAGAAGTCGGAGGTATGGATGGAGCGCATGACTCAATTGTCTGGTCTTTGAATTGGCACCCATTGGGACATATATTGACCTCAGGGTCTAATGATCACACCTGGTATGAGATGATAGCATTGATTCGATCCATGCATTTCCCATACATTCGATTCTATATTTTAATGACTGATCTCTTTGTCCTCCCTTTCCATCGGTTGACCCGAACAGCAAGTTCTGGACCCGAAACAGACCGGGAGATAAAATGCGCGACAAATATAATCTCAATCTTTTGCCCAAAGGCTCAGAAGAAGCCGAATATGAAGACGTAGTGACTGCGCCTTCCATTCCTGGAATGGGTTTCGGAGATGGGCTTCAGGACCAGTACGAGGAGGAAGAGGAGGCTATGAATGTGGCGTCGATTCCGGGATTGGGATTGATTTCGGATGAAAGTAAAGAACAACAGCGAAAAGTGCCCTACGCTAAGCCCATTCCCAAGCAGTTCCAGCAGCAGTGGAACGGGAGTACAGAACCCAAACGAATGTCTCCGCACTCGCACTCGATCTCTGGGCCAAACATTAATTCCAATGCAAATACTAATCAGTCAAACGAAATGCCGGCGTCCGGACCGTCAACACCGCCTAAGCTGTTGGGGTCGACAGCTATGGGCCGAGGATTTTCAAATCCGACACAGAATCTAATGTCTGGTCCAATGGCTCCTCGTTTCGGGCCCGGATCTGGACCATCCAGGGGTCCATTCATTGGCCCGGGTATGCCATTACAGGGACACAATTCGAGCCACCCGTCAGCCAACGTTCCGGCCAATATTCCGCCCCCTTTTCTGATGGGCTCTCGAATGCCTCCGCCGCCTATGCCTCCAATGATACCTCCAGGACCTCATTCGATGCCTGATCACAATAGACCAGACATACGACACGACAACTATCACATCCAAAACCAAAGTCATCGCCAAAACAATCCAATCGATCGGCCATTGAGTCCGCGGCCGCCTCTCAGTCGAGACACTGACGAACGGTTCGCTCAAATGAATCCATTCGATGAAGACTTGAGACACACTCACGACAGACCATATGAGGAACAGTTTGATAACAACCGGCCTTTTGATGACAGGCCTTACAACCAGAGGACAGATATGCGGTTCAAAGAGAGACTCGACTCGAGAAGAGATAAACACTTCAACGAAAATATCCGACCCTTTGATGAAAGGGAAAGACAACTGAATAGAGACGACCAGAGAAGAGATGAGCCGATGGAGCGCTGGCGCCGGGAGGACAACGATATGCAGTTTAGACACGGATTCAATGCGGACAAGGATTTTAGGAACAGAAAAAGGGTTTGGAATAACGACGCGTCCAGTGCTCAGGACATACATGAAGACCAAAACCATTTCCAACCACCAGTGGACCGGATGTGGAACAGGATTTCGCCGAACGGAAACATCGAGAGAGAACGCGACCGAAGATATTGAATGAATCTATTGTTTGGTTTTGTAATTATTTAATAAATTAAATGCTTTTGAATTCAGTTTTGTTTTAATCGAAACACAAATAAGATATTAATATTCGAACGAAACGATTGATCACTGAATCACTGAATCACTGAATCACTGAATCACTGAATGCTGTAAATTGTAAATTAAAACCATTGAACAGAATCTTATCATTTCATACAAAATGTTTGTCAACTTTCAGATCTTCAATGACTCACACATTCGCTTAAATATGACTACAATTTTGTCTATACTTTGAGGGGAGCACCAGTGCCTATAGTTGGTTGCGCGGCCCGGCTGCTTTGTAATTGTTGAATCACTGAATAAGAGCTGTGCCCGGCTCATTTGAAATGTCAACAATTTCAACCACCATTTCAACAATTAAAAGCAGCCGGGCCAAGCAACACGCTATAGGCATTGGTGCCCCCTTTATGTGAAGTGATCTCAAAGATCTTATAATTGAATGGAAACACTGTATTGAAAGCTCTGCAACCCTGTATAGTAGACCCAGGGTGGCAGCCTCAGCCACTTACAATTGAGGCACACGAATCAGAGACGAGTAAGGTTAATTGTTTCTAGCTTAAATTACTCTTAATAGTGATAGAACTAAAGCTAAGCTAGCTTGGATGTGCGCAAGTGGGTTTATCTGGGTGAAAATGGGTTTGCTTTCAGTTAAATGCTATGAATGTGCGCTTCGTTATACTGTAGAGTGGGTGCAAAGCATAGCATTTAACTCTAAGCAAACCCATTTTCAATCCCCATTTTCACCCAGATAAACCCACGTGCGCATATCAAAGCCGCTTTGCTTTATTTCTATTACTATTAAGAGTAATTTAAGCTAGATACAATTAAACTTGCTCATCTCCAACGTGTGTGCCTCAATTGTTATGATAGGGCCACTTCTTAACACATTATATGTATATGTCATACAACAGACTCACTGCCAAAGTTGTGATTAAAAGTATAGACATAACTGTGTGGAGTGAGTAGAGAGGAAAGCATACAGTTTTACAGTCTTAGTAGATTAGAGACAATTCAAACAATTTGAAAAACACAACAAATTAGTAATGAATACTTTGA
Organism: Eueremaeus valkanovi; assembly: GCA_034693305.1. NCBI lineage: Eukaryota > Metazoa > Arthropoda > Arachnida > Sarcoptiformes > Eremaeidae > Eueremaeus > Eueremaeus valkanovi. The sequence continues at coordinate 17,720 of JAQIWA010000661.1, forward strand.
AACGACCTGTGGGTGATATCATGTATTTGCTCTGTACCGCATACATTAAATGTTCACAATTTTAGTGCATTTTTTATACCCCTTACACAACTACCCTCTGCTCTGCTATACACTATAAAAGGGCACTTTTGGTAGACTATAGACTGCATTTTAGATGTTGCTTGAGCGCTCAATTCAAGCTTGTCACTTTTCCAATGTTACTGGTAGTAAGAGTACCCGGGCTCAGAGTATTGCAATTTGCAGACCATTGGGCAAAATAGGGCTAAAAGTTGACTGAATTGAGTGAAGACTGCATTGTATGAGAACTTCGTTCAACATATTCTTCAACTCATTCCTCAGTCTTCTGATTGAATTGAAGACAAGAATAGTATCGAATGATAAGTCAATCAATGTATGTATGGCTCGTATGAGACGACTATTCACTCATTGGATCCGAATCTGACGTCAAACTGATTGCGTCAGTAGTTATGAGAGTCAGTGAGAGCTGAGAAGAGAGTCGTTCTATCGATAAGTTGTGTTCATATCATACATACAGACAGTGTGTGTCTAATCATATATAAACTTATCGTTAGTTTGACTTTCAATTCATTCGAACGAATCGAGTGTTAGTGCGAACAGACTTACACTACCAGTGCTTCGGCTCTAACCATAAGAATAGGAATAAGAATATTAATTATTATTATTATTATTATTATTATTGTTATTATTATTATTGATATTATAATAGAGTGAATCGATTGGAAAACATGTGAGTATTTGTGCACTAATTGTAATGAAAGCCAATTTGAATAGAAATAAAAGTTTTAATCGAATGATACGATCGTCCGATCATTCAATCATTCAATGATTGCATTGAATATAACTTATTATATATTTTATTATCAATACTACTCTACTCTACTCTAATATCTAATACAGTATTAGTCTATGAAATGAACTGCAAATCTGTTTATATTATATTTGTCTAAAATATTTCAATTAATTTAAATCTAATTGCAATGCATTTGCATTGAAAGCATAGAAATGGTTAAGAAATAAATGAATCCAATATTCAGTATTAGTATTCAGTATTCACTATTCAATTACTATTTTTGAGCCAATTCTTGATTTTATTGATATTTTTCAAAGTTATTGGAAATGAAAGCAAAAACTCAATGAAAATAACATTTTGTTTGCATTTAATTAAGCTTTAGATTAGTTTCCAAATTATCGAAAACTAATTAACCCTCGAATTGATTGCTATTTAATGCCAAACAAAAGTATATTTTTTATGAAAATAACACTAAAATCGATAATAATTATTGTTTTCCTAATTATATGAAATGCGGTTACGATTGGATTGTATTATAAAAAATATATTTCTTATCCTTATTTGAGTTGAGGCTAAATATTAATTAATATCTAATGTATATAACAATTGAATAAAACACAACTCAAGAGAAATGCATTAAAAATAAACTTTTTTTTCCAAAACTATTTCCTCGAAAGCGAAAGCATTGCGTAATTCAAAGAACTTTTTGTTAGGAAATGAATGAAATATTAATATAATATTAATGTAGAGATTGTGAAAGTGTTTGCAAGAAATCTAAACTCTATTTGAGTGTAAAAACTATCGAAACTCTAAACTCAATTCAATATTATTTTCTATGATTTCCTCTGACTGTAGGCCTGAAGCAGATATAGCTCTAATTGGTTTGGCAGTGATGGGACAGAACCTCATCCTTAATATGGCTGACAATGGATTCACTGTATTATTATTGTTATTATTATTATATTATTTATAATATCTTTCGCTTCATATGAATCCAATCTCGAAATACATTTACATTTGCTTTCATTCGCTTCGAAATCAGTGCTGAATGTACTGAATGTTAGGCACTATTACTGACTTCTAAGTTAATTATTACACATTTGTCTCGTCTAAGCATTCGTTTCTATAATCTATAGAGTATTTGAAGCACTGGTAGACACTGGGAGGCAAATAGAGTACATATCCTTACAATTACTTAACAAAAATTAAAGTCTAATATAAAGTGTAATGCGTTTAGAGCTCACTATTACTCACATCCATAACATTTTTATAGAACATTAATAATTTGTAACTATATAGCTATATAGCAAAGTTATCCGGCTCAACAAATATAACATGATGATCAATGCAGAGTGAGACAGGTCAAAATAGTAATGATTTATGGAATGAACTAATAGTACGAAATTAAACCAACGAATGAACGAATTGTATACTAATAGTAGGGATGTGCAAGGTCGGCCGAGTCAGGGGGTAAAATGGCGGATTCTTGGCCAAAACTCAGGGGGATTTAGGGGGTATTTTGAAAAACAAGATGGCCGCCACAATGGCTGAAAAATGGCGTTTAAAGTCGAAAATGGCCGATTTTGACCGAATTTCGACCAATTTTGGCTTAATTTAGCATTAATTCACTTAAATTAAGCTTAATTTGGTTGAATTTAAGCTAAATTAAGCCGAAATTCGGTAAAATTCGGCCGAAGACCCCATTTTTGGTATAGGTCGCCAGCAAAAAGTCGAGGGGGGTCTAGCAGAGCCTCAAAACACTGGGGGGTATTTTGCCAAATCTCAAACTCAGGGTGGTATTGGGTCTATACCCCTATGGCATCCCTAACTAATAGAGAGTTTGGTTCAAATGAATGCACAAATCATATCGTTTTTTGTGATTTGTTCTCAACTTTTATTCACAACTTTTCGACTGAACCCATAAATTATAAGATTATATTCAATTTCAATCTTACTGTCAGACCTGGTTTAGAGCACAGTATTATATAATTATTGTTCCTTTCCTTATATGCTTATATACCGTTCCACTAATTCTATGATTGCTTTCATTATTTTATTCATTTTATTGGTTTGTTTGAGCACAGGCTGAGCACAGGTTGTGTTCATAAATATTTTTATTCATTTTTACTAATTTTTGTCACAACTTATGATAAAAGAATTGATATTTTTGTAACCAAACCTACGGTTCGAATAGGTTTACAACCACTCCATTCAGTTTTCAATGATTTAGACTTTGCACCCGTATTGTCGTGTCCTGTCATGTCCTGTCAAGTTGAGTAGTCTCAGAGCTGAGCTCAGATGCAAGAGATTGGTGGTCTGGGTGGTCAAACCCAGATCAGCTTACCCAGCACACTACACACTACACACTGCCTCCAATTCCCACTTTAGTCGCACATAACTGACACCAAATTAATTGTAAAACATCTAAAATAGCGATAAAGTGCTAATGAATTTCAGGGGTACTTTCCCAACACTTGCGCTTACATTCTCTGAGTCACTGCTTGTGTAATACCAGTGCTTTCACTATTTGATTCGATTAGTAGTCAAACGTGTTTTCAGATTCAAAATTATATTATTTTAATCGCATTATTATTCGCTAACATTTGACTAAATCACCTGAAGCTCTAAACTATAAGGTGTGGCCAAAGTGGCCAATGAGGCCAATCACCACAATTAATAGATTATGACTATCAGTCTTATTGGTTGTGCCGAATGAATAGCATTCTCACCGAAAGCCAAATCCGTTCTTAACTAACAATGAGTTCGAATAAAAGCAAACTTTTTTTGAGCTGTTTTGAGCCTAAGCTCATTTCAATGATTTATTCGATCGAAAGGTCTGCGCATACAATAGAACGACTGAAAAAGTGGACCAATTCCTCCAGAATGAGGCTAAGGGTAAGAGTGTTGTCGGCGCCCACTCTATACAAGATATGGTCAGCAAACTGAAGAGACCGCGCCGGGTCATCCTCCTGGTCAAGGCCGGGGAGGCTGTCGATGCCTTCATTAAGCAGTTGGTGCCGCACCTAGAGAAGGGAGACATCATTATCGATGGCGGCAACTCTGAATACCAGGACACCGAACGGCGCTGTCAGGAGCTTAAGGCTAAGGGATTGCTATTCGTCGGTTCGGGTGTCAGCGGTGGCGAAGAGGGCGCCCGTTATGGTCCGTCACTTATGCCGGGCGGACATCCAGAGGCCTGGTATGTGCTTTAATTAATATGCTATGAACTGGTTGTGAACAGCGCTCTATTCCTGTGCTCTTAGGCCTCACATTAAACCCATTTTCCAGAAGATTGCGGCCAAAGCCGACGGCGAGCCCTGTTGTGATTGGGTGGGCGACGGCGGCGCCGGACACTTCGTCAAAATGGTGCACAACGGCATCGAATACGGAGACATGCAGTTGATATGCGAGGCCTATCAGCTCCTGAAGGACGGCATCGGTTCGTCTCACGAAGAGATGGCGCATATAATGACGGAATGGAATAAATCAGAATTGGATTCATTTCTCATCGAAATAACGAGAGATATATTGAAATTCAAGGACACCGACGGAAAACCTCTCGTCACCAAAATTAAAGACTCGGCCGGACAGGTAGTGCTTTGTCGAGTCGGCATTGTCTGAACCAAAGGCTATAATAACAGATATATTGTTCAATAGAAAGGAACGGGAAAGTGGACGGCCATATCGGCACTGGATTACGGCGTTCCGGTCACACTCATCGGCGAATCAGTCTTTGCCAGATGTCTGTCCTCTCTGAAGGAGGAACGGGTCAGCGCCAGTAAACTACTGAAAGGGCCACAAAAGAAATACGGCGGCGACGGAAAGGAGTTCACAGAAGACATACGGAAAGTGAGTATTTGTGCCAAACGGTGCCAAACACTCATTGCAGTCATTACATTATTCCAATTCAGGCCTTATATGCGTCCAAAATCGTGTCGTACGCACAGGGATTCATGTTATTAAGAGAGGCGGCCAAGCAGTTCAAGTGGAATCTGAACTACGGGGGGATTGCCCTTATGTGGAGGGGCGGGTGTATTATCCGGAGTGTATTTCTGGGCAATATTAAGACTGCTTTCACTGCAAACCCAAACCTAATGAGCCTTTTGGTCGACGAGTTCTTCCGCAAAGAAGTAGATAAATGTCAGAACTCTTGGAGGAAAGTGGTCTCCAGTGCTGTTCTGTTGGGAATCCCGACGCCCTGTTTCAGTACAGCCCTTGCATTCTTCGATGGCTACCGAACGGAAACACTGCCGGCGAACCTAATCCAAGCCCAACGCGATTACTTCGGCGCACATACATACCAACTGCTGGACTCGACAGACGGAAAGTGGGTTCACACCAATTGGACGGGAAGGGGAGGCAACGTCTCGGCCTCCACTTATAACGCGTAAACCAATAGAACATAAAGTTATCCAAAACTCAAAGAGAGTTGAATTGAATTATAATATTATGTTTTGATATCTTTACTAATGTTTTGCATTTTAATGACAAGTCTTTGTAATAATTGAAATCAATTCAGAATACATTCCTTAACTTTCTCAATGAGTCCACATATCTGTCCCATTTGGTCGGTTCATACCAAAGGCCAGAATTGTTTTTCTTTGCTTTTGTTTCACTTGAGACCAGAGTTTTGTATAAATGTTTGTACGAATCGATTCTATTGAAGCGCTGTTCGTATGGCCGCACGAATGCCAGTCCTCTGTAGACGAGCTCTGCGTTCAGTGTCTTCTTGAATAAGATCTTCTTCTCTTCGGAAACAATACAATTGATGTCCATATCATTCCTCCAAAGGATTCGGAACCAAACCATTTTGTTCTCGACGTTCAGTTTCAACCAATAGGTGCCCGAAATGGTGGGCTCTATGGCCGCCAATGAGACGCTCAGCAGTCGGTCTGAAGAAGAGACCAATATTTGGATCGAAATTATAATTATTATTATATTTGTTTGGAAACAAACCACTGTTTGATTGGACACTCCTATGCCATGGCATTGATATAATGGGGATGTGATCGACATTAAGGGTTCCATCGGTGGACACACTTCTGACGACTCCTCGCAAACGAATGCTTTTATTTACGAAAGATTTGGGAATTTTGTTGTTTGCGTAGAATTTCGTTGCCTTTCAATCATTTAATCGATTTTTTAATAAAAATTAATTCAATTATTAATTACTCACAAATCGAATGCTTCGAAGCGCTACTCCCATTCCTATGAGGCCGAGCGCACCGATAGATAGCTAATGAAAATTATTTACTTTTAAATAAATGCTTAAACCAATTGAATGTCATTTCTTACTCTAATTTGCATCAAATGGCTGTCCGCACAGTTAGTAATGGTTTCGAATATGTTTTTCTGATCGCTATTGGAATTCATATTGGATTGGATTCCTGTCCTATAATGAGAATCAAAATTCTGACAATAAGTTATGTTTTGAGTTAGGATTCAATTGAGACAAACATTTGTGAGAAACACATGAAATGCTTTCAAATGGAAAAAAAGAATAATATTTTCAATTTTTATTAACCGAAAGACAAAATTATGTTATTTTACTATACATTAAGTCATTTAATACATAATATGTAATGAATATCAGAGACAATGAATGAACGAATCGATGCTTTATTTTAAAGCTGAAGCAATCGATGACTGAATGAATGAACGAATCGATTATTCCTTTTCAAGAGAAGACAGATTTGATTTCGTAAACACATATATCGGTCGACAAAAACCTAAACAAAAGATAAATAAAATATAGATTTTGTTAATCGTCTTCAAAGATAAAACAAACCCTTTGAGGGATTGGTCGGAGTGCCGATCAGCTCCGACTGACTGAAGCCGATCTCTCGCGAGAGAAGATATTCGTTGAACTGTTCGGGTCTGAACTTAATTGCATTGAAGTTCTTAAAAGTCGTTTCCTTTTGTGAAATACAATAACAATAATAACAATATGAATGAGAATATAATAAATACAATAAATGTCTAAATATTTAATCATTTATTGCAAACTATTCGAGGCTTACATTGATTTTCTTCTTCTTCTTGTATGAACACCAGGGCTGGGCTTCCAATACAAGTTTGCCGCCGGGTCTCAGCTGAGCGAACATACGCTTGAATAGAGTTTTGATGCCTACGTCTCCCCAATTCAAGTGAACCCATTTGGTGAGACTGAGGCACAGGATTGCGTCGAACTGTTGTTTGTGTGCATTAGAGAAGTCCTCACTTTCGGAGATATAGTTTCCGGTAATAAAGCAAACATTTTTGGGAAACCTATTGTCGGCCTTACAACTAATTGTCTCGATTGAGGCTAACGGGCCGTGAAATAGGGGCAGAGAGATGGGAAAGTCATGTGTCTGTAGAACACTGGATGTGATATAATGGCGGACATTCTTATTGGCCGTTTTGATGAGTGAACTGTCGATATCCAAACCGATTATACTCTTGGGCTCAAAGTTCTTAGCGATGGTTAACGTCATGTGACCCACATTACAGCCGATGTCCAGAACGTCTTTGTTCTCAAACCATTCCCTCTTAAGGCTCTCCAGACGCGAGTCCTTTCTGTTTGTGTTTCTGTACCCATAATATCGGTTATAATTTCCGAAACGAAACGAATCGTCTTTTGCTCTGAATTTCGGATCTTTTGATTTCCACTTATTTTTATTTCTCTTGGATTTCGGTTTCGATTCGTTTATGTGAACCACAGTTTCCGACTCAACAATCGGTTTAGAACTATCTGCGAATCGCCGGTGTTTAGTGCCGGCGCCCTGAGGTATGACCGGAGACACTATCTTATCGATGGTCTTAACGCTGTCACTGAATCGAAGTTTTGGGGCTTTGGCCGCAATTTCGCTCTTTTTCTGTTCACTAACCGATTCGTTCAACTGATTAGTGGCAACACTGGTCTCGACATCCGGTTCTGCAGTCGTTTCAGAGTCGGTTCGCTTTCGCTTCCGTTTTCTTGACTTTGACTTTATTTTCGGTGATATAAGACTCGACTCATCGATGTCTTCATTGCTGTTCAGATTCAACGGATCGTTAATATTGGCCGGTATTAAGACCTCGACCTGATTCTTGCGCCGGGGCGTCGGCAGCGGTGAGGACTGTGGCGTCACCTGATTGGCGCCATTGGCCAGACTCGACAGATTCAACGGATCGGTTATGTTTCCGCCCAACAAGAACTTCGTCGGAAGTATTATCCGATCTTTCCGTCGCTTCTGATTAATGAACTTCTGGTCACTGTTTGTGCCCAAAGAATACCTTCGTTTCCGATAATTAGATTCACTTCTCTTTCTGATGGTCTGAAACTCGTGAGCCTTAGTGTAGGAGACAGTGAAACAGCGCTTATTAGCCGTCGATTGCCAGTCAGTCGACCAGTCAGTGCATGACTTTATATGGCGTTCACTGCTCTTCGTCTGACTGTTCCGACTGTTCTGATCGGATGAGACATTTGAACGCATTTTCGGTGACTTATATCCGGAATCGATGGCAAAACTGGGCGACGACTCCTTGACCCGGGGGGGCGTCACTAAAGAGAGTCCTCCCGACGCCATTCAACCGATTTATTGATTTTTATATAATTATTATATAAAGTATTCAATAATTCAAAGAACAAAACGACTGAAAAGTATTGAAACAAATGTTCGTTCAGTTATAGAAAGCGATCAAAAGTATAGCTCAAACGCAAAGCAGACGTAAAGTGAAAGTGTTTTTACATAAATATTATGACATTTGAACGACACGTGAATTTGTTTACACTTTTCAGTCAATCGACAATCGATTGCAATCGTATTCACACTTCAAATATGGCGTCTGTTTATCGATCGCTGTATTCATTGCTATTAACACTAATTTAGATAATCTTAAGAATGAAAGCAAACTATTCGTACGTTTAGTCGAGTTTTCATCGAATAAAATGACAAAATAAACGCTTAAATGATCTTTAGTTTACCTCAAATCAGATTAAGAGGACGTCTCGTATTGTTTACTCTTTCGCTCTTCGCATACGAATAACCAAATCAATTGAGTTTTAGCTCTTTTTATAGCCTTTTCCTCCTCTCCTCCCTCTCCTCCCTCTCGCCCATAGATGGCATTCAATGCACACTATTATCATAGAAAGCAGTTCACGAAATGCCACTCAAATACAACGTTATCTTAAGTCAAGGGGTGTCCAGATGTCAGTGCAGGGGTGACCATTCAATATCAATAAAAGGGGCGGAACCCTGAGTACATGGTCTGTACCGTTTGCAAAGAATGAGACATGAAATATTAAAGTTAGGATTTGAGTTAATCTTCCCTCCCAGGTAGATTCCCAATAAATTCCCACCAGGGTTTCCCGGGTTTCTGTGAAAATAAATATTGAAGAGAAAAAAGGAATATAAGTGCTTAACAATTGGTTTAAAATGTTGATTATGTTTGCAGTTATTATTGAATAATTAATGTACATGGTTTAAACAGAAGCAATGCAGTTTTAAAAATCGTTGTTCAAATATATTGATAAACAAGCTGAACAGTTAAATGTTATCACCACTTTCGTAACCTCATTGAGCCCTCACTTGGATATGAATTGAAAGTTTAGTGGAATAGGGATTGAAAATAAGGAGTTGT
>JAQIWA010000662.1:0-27128 GCA_034693305.1 Eueremaeus valkanovi
TGACCCAAATCACCCGAATCATTGCTTGACCTGCTGTCCTGCGTGTCAGAGAGGTCACCATTCATTCCTGGGTCTAACGAATTCAAGGAAAAGAAAAAAAATATATAATATTCAATATTTTTAATTTTTATCAATTATCACTAATTTATTATTAATTACTATTAAATTCAAATAATTAGAGAATATTTGATAACTAAAAAAGTTTAATAATTTTTATTCAGAAAGGATTGACTGAATATTTGATAATTTCATTATTTTTAAATCATTGCACTTTTTATTAATAACTTTTTTAATATAAATGTTTAATACAAATGAAACAAAAATAATTTCTATGCAATGATAGCTCTGAATAATATTTATGAAATTCAATTACAATTATGCAAAGATTGTTGAAAATAGTCTTCATTAGAGTTCAATAAAATATGAAAATATATTCAAATCAACTATAATTGGATGGATTTCTAATTTTTTTTTCATTATTTAACTAAACAGAGATAATTGTGTTGATTTGGATTTGCATAAGAATTTATGATTAGATAACTTTTTTCGTAGTTATCAGTCGCTGAACTGTTGATTTTTATTTGATCAGCTAATTACCATGTTCAATTTGAGTGATATTCAAATAAACATTTTACTAATTGATGGAAAAAATTAATTACTCGATAAGAGCTCTATTCATATATTTTGTTGTTTTGATTTGAAAAAAAAAGTTTATTTCAAATCAATTATTTGCATTTGAAGTTCTGATGTGAGCTCAAGAACCCAAACATATTCTGCATGTCTTATATTTTGTATAAATTTTATTTTTTTATTTTTCTTTCTTATTCTTGTATTTTGAAAAGTCTACTCAAAAAGTAGTCAAAATGTATAGTAAGTGAGTCTCTCTGTGCGCGCATTTGATCCTCTTATGCAAATCGTGAGCACAATATGCATAATGTTATGCATTTTGCATCCAATTGCACATCAAATCTATTGCTCATATGTATAATGTTTACATGTTTTCAGTCTTCTGAGTCTGTCATTCAGTCCTTGGTATGAGAAAATGCAAATCAAAAGCAACACGAAATACATAAGTGTTGTTTCGCTATCTCTAACGCGCATAACATATCTGTTCGCTTACTCTTACAGTTAAGTCATACACGACTTCTTACGTCGAGTAGGAGTCGAGTGACGCGCTTTGTATTGCTATAAGTCATTGATATTTGAATACAATGTTTTGTACGCGACTACTGATAGCGTGTGTTTGTAAAGGACATGGATATCAGATCGAAAAAAACAGATCAAACTTTTTTTCACTGTTTAAATAAAGTCGAAATACATTATTCATTTGCTTTATAAACGAATATATTCTGTATTCCTATTCGCCTCACATTCGCATAGTGTAAGTGCTGTGCAGGAGATGAGAGCAAAAACAAATAACATGCAAACAAACTCGCATTTGAATGCATTTTCAAAAAACTTAACAGAATATAATCTAAGAATATATTTCAACATCGAAATTGATTTGAATTTTTAAGCATAAATAAAAAAAATAAAAAAAATCTGAACTGAAATATATATTTCTATTTAGTTTATAAATATGACCTTAAAAATTGAAAACAAATTTATCCGTCCGTTCCGTTATTTTTTTTTTATATATTGGATGAAAAATTAGTGAACAGTAAAGAAAATAAAGAGAAGAAAAAATAAAATAAAATTCATTTAATGGTCACACGTGTGAACACAGAGAGCTTAGGAACAGGAATAGCAATGAAAAGAGAGTATAAAATAATTTTAATGGCGCAGAGAGTGGGGAACAGACGAACTGATCAATTGTGTTGTCTGAGTGCTGTAGTATTTTTTTGCTCCGATATTTCCGTTATTTTAAAGTGGGATTTAGGCCTTAACTGTTGGCTTTATTACGAGTAAATTTTAAAATAGTATGTGTGCGGAGAGGGCCAGAGTGAACAGTGAGAGTGAAAGTGCGGAGATCATGTTTAGGGAGACGACAGTAGTTTTTATATGTCGTCGTGTGTGCGGGGATAGGGTGAGTGTGAAAGTTAGAGAGAGATTGCTAAGGAGAGGGACTGGAGAGGGAAAGGGGGGCTTATATAGTGAAGGATTATGATGTATGTAAGTGTGTGACACATAACATATTGCATTGATTGTAGTTTTATGACTGCAAAGTGTTATGCGATTCACTTATTTGACTTTGAGGTTCAACCCAATTGTCACCAAATTTTTTAAAAACTTCACACTTTATAACCACTACTGTATTGATAGCATCTCTTGTCAACTATTTGAGCCCCAAAACCATTTTTTAATATAAAATATGCATAAATTTTTAATCGGTATAAAAAAATATTTATCGCAAACCATTTTGCCTTTTGACAAATTTATACTCTCATTGCTTTAGGAATAGGAGTATATAAATTTGAAAACTATTTTAATATATAATAATACTTCAAAAAAAATCTATTCAAACAATTTCTAAAAATAAGGTTTTATTAAAATAAGTGATTTTTATAATTAAAATATCAAACAATTCCGCTGTAAATAAAAAGGTCTATAATTTTCAATGTAAATAATTTTTTCCAAAATTAAACAAGGAAATCTTATGACTTTTAACCCCTTTTAGATTTCAATTAAAATTTTCCAAATGTTTATATACATTAAGCAAATGATATAAACATTATTTGAACTTATATTAAATATTTAGATACTATGCACAAAGAAAGCCGAGTTAATGTATTCCTGATAAATCTTGTTTGTTTAATCTTGCTTAACTCATAGCATATATAACGTTATAAATAATTCTAAAGAATTTAATTAATTTTCAATTTAATTAATTCAATAAATTTGATGAATAGACTAAATACAGGATTTGTTAAACAAATGACTTTTTGTTTTAATTAATTGCTATTAAAAAGAAAACTATTGAATGAAAAAAATAAGAAGTTTTAGAAATGCTTTTCTAACTTATATGCAGTAAATCTCAAGTTATTCGTCAGAAGAGTTCAGAATAGGATTTGATATTGTTATTCAAAATAAGCAAAAGAAGTGAATCTAATCTCTTCTTCAAAAGTTAATTTAAAAATGGAGTTTACATAAGCACTGGCCGACCATTAAAATGGTTTGCCTTTTATTTTATTTTGATGTCAACCCCAAAAACAGTTTAGTGTTTATAAAATGCTGTATCAGTCGAAGTGCTCTCTGATCTGATGGCCGAGAGATTAATGGTATCTCATCAGGGTAAAGAGCGGCAAAGGCAAAGAGATGGGGCATTACTACCAGTGCCATAGCCTGGCAGAGCCACTGTATGTCTGACTGCAGTCCAAAATGATATATTCAGAGTTGGTTTAACAATGAAGAACAATAGGCCAGAGAAGGAAAAAAAGCAACAAAAACAGACCAAAAAACTGTGTGAGCACTGGCTGTGAGTTTATAGTAAAATTCGAGTTGAGTTGTGTGACAAACAACTGCTGTCAACCATACGAAACCATTTGCTGTATATTCTATGCAAAAATATAAATGCATAGCAAAAACAGAAATAGAAGAACAGTTTTTTGGGCACAAGTAGTAATACCAGTGGTTCGGCTGCTGATACATATGAATCCCAAACTGCAGCTCAATATAGTGATGACCACTGGGTCTTCCAAACAGACAAACATTTATCACTGGAAATCAACTTTAACTCTGGATTCGGCTCTGCCTATCATCGGAGAAAAAAACAAATCTTTTTGCTATTCTCTTAAGTTATATATATATATTCAAACTCTCATCTCTTCCAGTCCCCTCTCCTGCCTGCGCCCTTCGCTTGCCAGCCATCTCTCCCAACGCTCTCTTTACTCAATGGTCTTTATGATGATAGAGAAGCCAAATGCAAACGTATAGTTAGGGTAAGTCCAGGCCATGCATAAAATGGTAATGTCGCCCAAATACATACACAGAATAGCACAGAGAGCACAGACAGAAGAGCTCAAAGATCACTGACGAGAGAGAAGAGCCGAAAAGCTCGGCCGACCGGAAAAGAATAGTGGAGGCAGTGATATAAGGTTGCACTGACTCCTAAATAACTGTCCACTGCTATCATTGCTATCGCTTTCTCTCATCTCTTTATATATTGTAATACATACACAAAAACGTATTGCTTTACCAATACATACATATCATTGAAACAAATGCATAGGAATAGTGAGCAAAACATTTACCATTTTATTTACCCATGACTACAATCACTACTAAAACACAGTATGCGCTCATTTGCACCGTTAGACTGTATTACAAACAATAAATTTCAATTCTGGTCCAAATCATCGCATCAACAAAATTGAAATTTTAAAGAATAAATAAATATATTTACTGACTATACAAATGAAAGTCAATTACTTTTCATTACATTTTTTTTCTCCAAACAAATAATGTTTAGTTTGTATTGAATAGAAATTTCCAGATATTTTCGTAGAAAATAAAAGAATATTATGTTTATAAATATGATATGAAAAAGTGTATGCGAATTATGGGCCACAAAAATAGTGTGGATAACAATAAAATAAAATATTAGTTCTCTATCTCTGATGATGAGTATTCTGTGCTCTCTTTTCTCTTTTTACGCTACATTTATGAGCTTAAAGACAGTTATATTCTCTCTGTCCATATGTAAAGGCATTGAGTGTATGAGCATTGAGTAGTAGAGATGGAAATGATTGCTATGCCATGAGTTGACGAGCGATACGATTGGCATAAGAACACGAATATCTGTGCGAACGAACAGAACAAATGAAGTCCACTCACAAGACACACACAATATGTATAATAGTCATAGAAGAAGGTCATAAAGATGTTGGGATCAGAGCCTAAACATTATGCAATGGCATAACAACAATACAATCTATACATACTATACATACACTACATATTCTTATGCGCTTTTGTGTTGGCATATGTGTTGAACGCTCTTTCCATAAAACCTTATCGACTAAGTCATTGACATTATTATATTCTTCTCTTCCCTAAGCTCTTCGTCAATGTCTTTGTGACAGAACAAGAATTACAAATACCATTGACTGCAAGAGGCAAAGGGTTGAAGAGGAAAGAGAGCATAAGGAGAGAGGATTGTATCAAATAAATTATTTGAAATAATTAATTAAATTCACTCATTATTATTGTATAAATAATTCGCATGAATAGCGGCTTCACTGCATTGACGGCAACAGCTCTTCTGCCAAATAATTAGTGAAAATATTCTCTTAGTTTAACATTGATTTGAAAAAAATACAGAGTTTTATGATTAATGAATGTCTTATACTTTTATATGACTTATATCTGATGTCTCAATCGTTTACTTTAATTGTTTGTGGAGCTAAGGAATGCTCTCTTTTTATTTATTATTTCATTTATCGACTCTTTAGCTCACAATTGGTTAAATACATTTCTGTACAACACCTATATATTGAGAGCAATCCAATTAGTATTGGACTGAGGATTATGGGCTAAGATTACTATCACAACATCACTAATGCTCGCCATTTACTCTCCAATAAAGTCTAGATTGCATTGCAATACAAATATTGGAACAAAAAATATTGCATTTTATAACTCATTCTTTGCCTATATTTATATTATATAACACCTTATGCTTACGTCTAAAGGCGTTAATCAAAATAGAGAAAAAAGTTATGACAAATAAATATTAAGCAAAAAAAAAGAGAAAATATATTATTATTATTGCATAAAAACTCATTTGAATCTCAATTTTCTTTTTGATTTTCTTCATATGATTTTTGACTAACAAAATAGATTTGTTTTTATCGATAAATCAATCGCCAGAATACTAGCGAGCGTTCAATCAGAATATTTTTTTACTTAGAAATATACAGAATATTCTTATGTTCTCTCTCTCTCTCTCTCTCTCTCTCTCTCTCTCTCTCTCTCTCTCTCTCTCTCTCTCTCTCTCTCTCTCGCACTGGTAAGAGGAATGCGTGAATAAATATGTAATAAAGCATCAAATCAGACAATCTGTGAGTACTTTAGATTTTTAGTACTTCCAATTTCGCTGTCTTTTTCTATGTCTGTGCTATACATGCAGTGAAATCTGTAAATTCCTTTTGCATTTTCCCAACGAAAATCCGTTTCTCATTCCCCGAACGCTTTTCAAATCCATTTTTTTTCTTCTCTTCTTTTTTCTGATGCAGAATATGAACGCAATATATGGTATAAAATATAAATATTCACAGAAACGCTGCATAAATACCGAACGCATTGATAGAAAGATGATTTTGAGATTGAATGGAAAAACTACTTTCAATATAAATATAAAGAAGTGTTGAAAATATTTACATGAAATATAAAGTATTGATATTATATGTGTTGTAGGGAAGAGACAGTCAGTGAGAGATTGGCAAACATTTAAACTCTAATCCAATACTCGAGCAAAAGAGGCAAAGCTTGAAATGATTATGACTAAAGAGGGAACAGTAGACAAGAATGCCTTTGCACTCATATCTTAGGCACACATATGCAGTCTATTATAGATAATAGTGTCAGTAAAATGCAACAAAACTTTTTATATATGAATATGATATCGGATTTATTTAAAGACTATTCGAGAGACTCTTCTACGACAAGACAACCACTTTATATACGTTAAGAATATTGGCATCGTTTGCATCGTTTGCATTGCTATTATTTCAATATACAGTACAGTACTGTATATTCTCTTTATGCCATCTCTTATCTCAAGTATTCTGATCTCATCACTCATTCAAATGAATCCGTATTTTATTTTTATAGTCGGCATGAGTTTAGTAGTGCTCAAGAGCTAAGTCGGGCTAAGGATGTGCACTCTATTGGCAAATCCACATTTGGGATGCGACTCACTTTCGCTATAAAATAGATGCAAAACAAACAGTAAGACGACTGAGAGTTAAGGTTACGAGTCGTACACTCGAGTTGGATGTAAGGCCAATGGGAGAGACGAGAAATGGATAGATATAGAGTAGGAGAGGGATAGAGAGGGAAAAATAGATAAAATGTTTGCCAAAAAAATAGCCAAAACTTAAACATTGAATGAGAGCTCAACAATACATAAGCAAAATATATACACAGAGAGAGAATGGACTTCTTTATACATAACGAATGCTAAGCGATCGACCACTACTACTAGTGCTGTATCCTTAAGCTCACTCAGAATAGGGATACATTAAGAGTAAAACTTTAGAATATTCCCTATTTTACCCAAAATATAGTTATAAAATATATTCAGAACAGATATTTAAAGTGATTTCTATTTTTATGTTTTATTTTGTTGAAATTGATTTTCCAAAATAAACGAATAGGTAGAGTACAGTCACGAAAATAAATCTGTGCTGGGTCATATTTCTATAAAATATTGATTCTTTTATAAAGAGTTATAAAGAAAAGTGAGTTTTTCTAATTTTTTGATATTCTATACGAAATTGTATTTTATATTTGATAATCATTTTAAACATTACTAATTTGAACTTGACACTTTGGAAAACATGTATTGATATTTGAAATTGTAATTATTATAAAATATAAACTTGTTACTTACTATAAAATTGATCATATTGTTTTTTTAAGATATGTGTGAAAAAATTATACAGATATGCGTAAAATCCTTTGTCGTCTTTACTTTAATCTAACCTGGTTATTTAACAATTTTTTGTCAATCTGTATCACACTCATTGTCTAATTGACTTTACTTGCATTGGTAATATTTACTATCAAGGTTTTTTCTCTATGCCTAAAAGTCGAGCATAGCTTTATTTTCTTGACTGTATATATAATATTTATATTTCAAATATAATACATATATTTGTTTGAATTAGACTAAACACACGAATATTATTTGAATAAAAAAAATATTACAAAAACAGTATTTACGTAAAGAGAATATTATAATAATTTTGTATATTTTCGATAAAAAATTGAAAAAATAGAAAATTTTTTAAAAACCCAATTGAATTGAAATAGTATTTGTGTACTGGAGATGAGGAGACGACTGGAAAGTTCAGCTCTAGTACTGTACATACAATCAGACATTGAAAGCCAGAGAAAGAAACATTACATTACTATTCCAAAGGATTTAAGTTTTTTGCTGGTATTAGTGCAAAATGGACGCAGACTAGATGCACATGCATAGAGCACACTTACATCCATATCCATATATATCCATAGAGTGTACGTATGAGTGCAATGAAGAGGCAGAAGGCATGGGAGCAACAGAAATAAGATAAAGGAGCTTTGGCTGCAAACATTTTAATCCAATGATGACTGGGTTTTATCCAAAACATTAGACTTGAGAGACAGAGTGAGTGAGTCAGTGAAAGGCCATATTTGTAATAATGCATTGCAAATAAATATGTATTTTATATATTCTTTTATTCCTTTTATAATATATTTTTTGCTTCTCTTCTCTACTTCTGCTTTAGTGTAAAGAAGTGGGCATTATTTGTCTGTTGTCTGACGTATGAAATGCACTTCAACTTAAAGATCAATGTTTTTATTGAAAAGTGATTCAGATATAAGAATGTTTAGATAAAGTATCCAGCAGAAACTATGCTGTATATGGCAAATATGCACAATTGACTGGACACGAATCCATTTC
Source organism: Eueremaeus valkanovi (assembly GCA_034693305.1). Lineage (NCBI taxonomy): Eukaryota > Metazoa > Arthropoda > Arachnida > Sarcoptiformes > Eremaeidae > Eueremaeus > Eueremaeus valkanovi. The sequence goes on from JAQIWA010000662.1 coordinate 8,609, forward strand.
CATATACTCTTATGCTTTATAAACACAAACAAATGATTTTTGCTTTCATGACAAATGAATTGCAAATAAATATAGTTATAAAAACAATTCTAAGAATTCAAAGAATAATTTTCTACCAATTTTTGGAATACAAAAGCTCTTAAAGGATTAAAATTTTATCTTTGAATGAATAGATATAAAAAATTATTATAGATTTCCTAAATTTAATATGAATTTTGAGTTTAAATCCATAAATAATTCTAATGTTCATTAAAATATGTTTTTCAACGGTTTTTTAAAAGAAAACCTAAACTAAAGTCCTTTCAAACAATATAAACACTATTCCTGTAATACTGACCAATATTTTCGCAATGAATAGAATCAGAGCTCTAGTGCTTTCGTCACCAGACATGAGGGAGACCGACAATAACAGTGTTGAGCACAGGGATGGAAATAATCGTAAAGAATAAACCGATACTTATATTATGGGAAACACTATTCGAAGCGTACGGTTCGTATCATTCAAACTGAAAGCCCGGACTAATTAATACACTTATAGTTTGTGCGCTATTTTTATTGCGTTTATTAAGACATAATTCCTGTGCTATATGTTATGTGTCCGACAAATAACTTAAGAGAACATAAGACCCAAACAAATCATAATTCGGACAAATTTTTTCTTTGCTATGTGTTTACGATTTCCGGAAAAGGCATTGAAATAAAAAAAAAGTTTATATATATTCGAGTGCAGACTCAAAATGATTATAAGAGTGGGGAAAATGTGAGCCAGAATTCAGTGCGAGAGCCAAACGAGCCGTTCGTGTGTCTGCCACTGAATGGGGAATCAAAGCATTAAAACTCCCGATCCGTTCCCTATTTTTTTGAATAAAACGGACTTTAGTTTAAGGTTAATGACCCCAAACGATAAGTCCCCTCCAGACGGGCTAACTGTCAAACAGTGGTCTAATAGAGAAAATGGTGTTTTGCTTATTTTGAATATAAAAATAATCCGAATCTGAATATAAAATGTCTATAAGTTTTATATTGAAATGACTGCAAATCAAAGTTATCCAGGATGAGATGTACAGGGGAAGAGGATGAATTTTGAAAATAATTTCGGAGTGAATTATCAAATTTGAAACTTTTTTTTGGCCAAAAATTCTCAACTTTCATACTATTTTGAGCGAACAGTACAAATGATGAATTAAGTGAAATCAATTCAATTTCAAATTCAAACTACAATTTATTATTGACTGAATTTTTGGTCTCCTTTTAAGGCCAGTCTTAGGCATTGAATGGCAAAGCCTTAGTGTAAAAGATTTTGATTAGTTCTCTCATACGATATATTATGTATCGAATAATGAAATATTACGAACACTTCTTATACCGATTGTTACACATATACAGAATCGGTTTGTATTAAACCATAAATCAATTTAAGCTCTTTTTTTCGTATGAATTCAATCAAATTAAAAAGGCTTTGAGAGTCATATCAATCAATTGGTTCGGAATCCTATTCCCACATAAGAATATTCTTAATGCTATATTCAATCTGATTCTGGGCTTTATATCATAAGAAAGTATAAAAGATTTTTTTTGAATTCAAAGAAAAGAGAGAAAAAAATCTCATTTTCAAAAAACTGGGTTAAAAATTATTATTTTATTCAATAGATTAATATATTAGAGAAAGAAATATATAATATATTTATCATTTTCTATAATAAAATTACAGCAAAAAACATATTAAACTAAATATTTAATATAATTTAATAAAAATAATAATAAAAACTAAACTAAAAATATTATATTTATATACAAAAAGAATATACTATTTATTGGAGAATATTCTATATATTAGTAATAAAAATGATATCATATCTGAAAAAAAGAGAAATATATTTGAATTTATTTCGATTTATATATGCAATGAAAATAATTGTCGGCAAAACACAGCAAACATAAAAATAAGTGAAAATTTTGGAAATATTTTAATAAAATATATGTAAAGAATCGTATTTTCCGGTCCAGACATTCGGCTTTGCAGTGCATATGCATTGAAATATTAAAAATAGAGGCAAAACAGAAAAAACATGAGCCGAACCCATTTTTGCTTAAATATCACGTAATATTTTTATTGCTGTGATTTTAATATTACACACAAAGCTATTATAGTGACCGGTAATAAAAGAAAAGTACACTTTCTGTGGCCAAAAGGTATAGCAATATTCATATTCAATTCAATTCAGCGTAAATATGAATGTGTTATGTGTTAGACGAGTATTGCTGTGGAATAGGAATCAAATATAAGTTAGATTTTTCTGAACAAAGTTATGCTCAGATCGTATGCATCAAAGAATGCACAGAAAGTAGTGCCGGAGAAGAAAGTATTGGCAATAAAATAATATTTTTTAAGAATAACATAAAATGCACGCAAAGATGGAAATGAATTTTCAATAACATTTACCTTTGAATAAAGTAATAATATTGGATCTGTTGTGTTAGGTATGTGTGCTCTATGTGTGCCAGAGATTGGATTGTGTAATGTCTATACTGTGCTGAACAGTAGGCATGTGTTTGGGAGCAGACAGAGAGCAGATTCAAAGTGAAAAATATTCAAAAATATATTCAATGCGATCAGAGATGAAGAAAGTCAGGGCTAGTTTTTCGTATTCATATCAATAATCCTGTACAATTGTAGGAATATAATAGCTAGGTGTGTTTTGTTATTAAAAATGACCACCAGTTATTAATTTTTTTAGCTAGACCATTCATTTGAGTGTATAAAACTTGAATGCTATATGCGCTATCGGCATCCCTGTTCATGATCTAACTTTTAATGCAAGTGAGAGCGAGATTGTTGTGAAATAGCCCTAAAATGGATGTAATTCTGTCCGTGAATTGCTTTTCGGGTACTTTTCTTAACCACACGCTGTTCTGGTGAGCGGACAGTTAGATTCCTGAAGCATAATATGCAAAGATATGGAGATTGAAATTGAAAACATAAAACATAAAACTTTCCGCAACTCTCACCGGGAAAATAAGATGATTTGGAAGCCAGGCATCAAATGATAGGCAATTTTTTATATATATTCTCTCTTCTGCTCAACATATTTACATTAGAGCTGAAGAAAGTCTAATATGAGTTGTATTTATATTAAAAGCCAGAAAAATAATATATAAGTAAAAGCAGTAAAAAAAATAGTTGAGAATAAAAATAGGAATAAATATTATTCTGAATTTGTTTAGCAAAACAACATTAATGTAATACAGTTTACACTCTTTATAGTGAATTCATTAATAAATACTATAATAAGAATATTAAATAAAATATATTTATATTAAAAAAAACTATTCTTAAAAAAACTATTACTTTGGCTGACATTCAAAATTATAATTGAATGCAAAATACTAATACATATTGTCTGTACAGCTATTGACAAAAATAAATGAGATATCAAAAAAAAATTGTATGAGAATTATAAAAGTGGACACAGAGTATAGCGAACACTGAAATTTCAATTCTCATATCGTATCCACACATAAACAGAACAATTTATTTATCATAAAAGTCCGAAACATTTTTTCACTGCCAGTGAGTAATTACTTTTGAGAAACCAATAAACTATAAAAACCATTAATCATTGTATTATAAGACAGCGGTTAAAAAGGAATCACAGAATGAATATGTTATAGTCAGTACTGGTGTTCAGCACTGGGCTATGTGTATACCGTATCGGCAATAATGCAAATGCAATATATTATACATTGAATGTACGCTATATATGGGAATCACTGAACATATTATATATTAGATGTAGTGATGCGCCCAATAAATAATGATATTTTGTGTCCTATTCTGTAACAACAGTTCAGAAAATTGATTTGGAAGCCAAAGGAAGCCATTTAGTAGAGCATTGAGTATTGCATATGATATGAATGTATGAATGAATAAGCGATCCATTTGTGGCAATACTGGCAATACATACAGTAATCATAAATAATATGCAATGCATTTGAATTCAATTGCAATTGATTTGTGTGTTGACACAAATCAAATATATAATACTCGAGCTATCAGTTTAGTGGCACTTATTATTGTAATTATATACAGACCGATGCATATTGTTTTACATACCATTCCCGGACAAGAATCAGAATATTCTATTACGGAATCGGATTATAATTAATATATATCTCGATTATACGTGTCATTACATAAGAGGAGAAATTTAAATAATTCATAAAAAATACTTCTCCGCACAGTTAGTGAAGGCATTCATAAACTTCTATAAGTGCTTAGGAAATAACTGCGAATAATATGATGGGAAAAAAGTTTTCCATATTATAGTCAGTCGACAGTAAAAAAAATTCTTAAAAATCTATTGCCATCACTGGTGAGAGTGATCTAATGGATGGGCTATTGCTCAACGAATTTAATAAATATGAATATGAAAGGCCGGTTCCACTGGCAATAGTGCATAGATGGGCACACATACGCATTAGATGGAGTGGACACACATGCAAAACACTTTCCAGGGCACACATATCACTCATACAGTAGGCCTGTGCTATAGTGCACAGCTATTTGTGATGCAATATTCAGTAATTCTTATTCACATTCCTTTCAGATGCAGAACATGTCCTTCAATCCAGCATTTCATGACAACAACATCAATGGTGTGATGTGTGTGTCGGCTATAGCTGTGCTATGCTATGCCATCATCAGTAAAGTACTGGCCATTCGCTTGTTATACATTTTACTGTACAGTAGAGCACATACACAGACAGTGTAGAAGCGCTTTACTGTAGAGCAGAGAAGAAGATGGAAAATGCATATTAAGGGACATTGCTTTGCATACCATTTCAATAGTGAATGAAAAAGAGAGGAACAGAGAGAGTATGGCTATGAGTGAGGAGAGGGAGAGAGCACTGGATTGACAATAGGGAAGAGAGAATAAAAATGAAAATGGTTTGCAAGAAAGTGCATCGCATTCTCTCTATTGAATTGGTGCTCATTATAATACAGAGTTGAATCTTGTTTGCATCGATGACCAATTTTCCATAGCCTTTCTGTGCCATATATTTCTGATGCCTTACACACAGCGCGACTCTAATACTCTTTTTTCTTCGTCCATATATTCCATGCCTTTCTATGTCTCTCTCTATCGCTATCGCTATGTATGCATCGAAATAAAGTGACATATCTTCGCAATCAATATTAAAGTGCATTATATTATAATATCGATATGTAATACAGTATTCAGTATTCATCCCTAACAAGCAGTTCTGTCTTTTTATACAATCTTTTTTTCTCAGAAATTCTATATTTTATTCTTATAGTCTTTGGAATAAATTTCCGGCAATTTATTTAAATGAGTATATATTTGGTTCAAATCCTACATAATTTTATTTTCGTATATTTTTATTCATAATTTCATGCTTTTCTATGAATTTATCTGTAATTCTTAGACATTATATAATTAAAAATATTTATCATCTTTTGTATAAAATTATATTAATTCCAAATTCAGATAAAATTGTGTAAAAAATAGAGTATATTTCAGTCATATTTCGTATTCATAATAATGATGTATAAAAAAAAAGTTTTAAGGATTTAGAAGAAAAAAGTTGTAAACAACTAAAAAATTCAGCCAAAAAAGAGAGAGATTACAGAATTTGACTAAAAACACAAATTAGATTCGCGTTCATAAAAAAGTACAGAAAATTGAATCTTTTTCGGACAGAAAAAATATATATAACTATTTTAATACCAGACTACTAGTGCTCACTTATCTCTGATCGCGTTTTGTATTTTGTCTCATTACAAGAGCACAACTACCGAAACAAAGTAGAGTACAGTGTAATAGAGTAGTACTGATACGGGAGTAGAGAGTAGTCTCTCTAAACTTTTTTTTTACTGTTGGGCTTATTATATGTAAAAAGAAGAATATATTTTCATTTCAATATATTGAGAGATATATTCGCAATATTTATTGAATGCATAAATAGATATTACTGTTGGTCTCAGTTCTGCTTAATCTCGCATTGCATTTGCAAATCCCAGCGGACGCAAAGTGGGCCTAAAGATCAGATGAGATTCTGTAGGCATGGGAGGAGATGTTGGGAGAGAGAGAGAGAGAGAGAGAGAGAGAGAGAGAGAGAGAGAGAGAGAGAGAGAGAGAGAGAGAGCGAGAGAGAGATGAGAGAGAGACTGCTAGACATAGAACACACAACGATATTACAGGAGAGAGAAAACAGAATCGAAAGCAAATTTAAGTCCATATCCGAAAAAAGCAAAGGAAATGTATATAATAGACAAAAGTATGATCGCATGTGGTATTGGCCGTGAGTTTGCATACCATTGCAAACGAAATGCCACAGAATTTCATCTAATATTTGAATCACTTTGAATGAACAATGAGAACAGTGAACATAAACTAAAACTTATTCAAAAATATTGATTTCAATCGTTAAGTTATGGCAACTTATGGCTAGACTTTTGTCTATATTTAAGGCTTTCATACAATTTTATGCTCAAAAACGATCAATACTTGATCTCAAAACCTATTGACGTAAACAGTAGTCGAATTGAATCGTTGTTTCAGTTTTGTTAAGAATATTTGATTAAAATTTAATCTCTTATAGAATTAACAATAATTATAGATAGTTTAAGAGTTATCTGAATCATATGTAAAAAAATATTTGATATTTGTTTCAAAAATAATAATTTGTTTAAATAAATAGAAACCATAAGTAATTCAAAAAATTTATAATAAAATCTGAAAACAATTCATTTCAATTTCATTTGACCCGAACTCAAACTTTTAAATAAGTTTAAAAAACCATAATTTTTAATACTTGTAAAGATTTTGACTGTATTTCTGAATATTAAAATAGGATTTCAATTGAAATACTGAATATTTTTTCTCAGATACTAAATATGATGAAGGCATTTGACATTTGCTTAACTGTAGCGTAAATTTTTCAATATGTGAAGTGATGTCATATGAACGGACATAAAATAAATTCTAATAAACATTGCTTTCTCTCTGTTTTTTATTATGAATGAAAATATATATAAATTCTTCCATAAAAGCGTAGATATTATTGCATACGTTTAGTCCATAAGTGAAACAAATCTTATAAAGAGAAAGAGTAGTCAAACACAAAAAGCAAAGCAAAAGGAATATATAGAATAAAAAGATATAAATAAAATAAAATAAAACTTTTAGCTACAGAGAGAATGGGAGAGAGAAATGAAAATACATTGCAATTTTTGGGTTTTAAATTCAGACTATTCTTATTTTTCTCTATCGGTATAAGAAGAGAGCAGTTTTTGAAAATCAAATTTTTATTCCTTCTTCTCCTACTCTTGTGTCTCAACATATAGTTTGTCAGAGGCTTTCATAAAATATTAGGAAAGGTGTCGCAAAAATTCTTATTCAAAACATAAATATACATTATAAGTTAATGCCACTTTGCTTTCAGGGCCTACTGTCTCTCTCTGGCTGGCACTGGTACTCTCCACAGCACCAGTACTCTGTTTGACTGTAGGCCTTTGAGGTATGAAAAATATTGGATAACATATTCGGACATAACATCAACTTTATATCAGAATTCGCTCGCAATGTCAGCAAAGCAACAATGAGTAGTAAAAGTGAGACTACTTTTTGAATCATATATTTTTTGAATCCAAATAAGAAGAATATATATTGTCATCGGCTAACTCACCAATGTCTTTGCCTTTAAGCTGAAAATACACTTTGTTTTCTAAGCAAAATGCTATCTAACTATCCCTTTGCTTACCCCCAATCCTTCATTCATAGTTAAGTACAGAATATAATGGAATATTCAATGGATTCGGACTAAAGTATAGATATTTTATCAACTCATCTGTGATGTCTGATATAGGAATACATTTATACATAACTGAATTTGGATTAAAAATCCTAAAAATTAAGTTTAAAATAATATTTTCCGCTATTATTATTCAACAGCTTAAGCACATTTCAAACTTTATTTATTGTGGTATAAACTGACTGTATATTTAAAATTTATTCTTCATATGAAAACTCGGACACAAACGGAAAAAAATTGGATTTGCTTTTTGTAAATATAATAAATGAATGAATGGACGAACTGTTGAGTCCAGAGACTCACTCAATGCTCTAAAGTTTTCTTTAAAGAGCAAAATGAAAAATATTATACACTTTTCACATAAATTCATATAATAGAGTGAAAGTTATGGATAAAAGTGAGTGAAAATATATGAAAAATATTTGCCATATATTGCCATACAGTATAGTGAATATTCCTAGTCTTCTAGAACTTCACAGTTTGAGAGAAATGTTACGCAAATTCTAAACAATGTTATTCTTGTATAATATAAAACAGATATATTTGTTATTATAATTAAGTTTTGCGAGCCTTTAGTGAATCGCCTATTCATGAATCGGGAGAACCGGTTGTCAACTGAAAATGGTCTGACATTAAAAGTTTTTGGAACTATAACTCTGTTGTTGACAATGATATTAATCATATGTGAATTATATGCACTTTCTTGGAGGCAAAGAATGAGTTGAGAGAGAGTTAGAGAGAGAGAGGGAGAGAGAGAGAGAGAGAGAGAGAGAGAGAGACCGAGCGAACATTTGTGCGACTCATACACAAAAATAACTGTTAGAATAATTAAAGTATACATTAGTAGCGGAATATTCCTTTTCAGTACTGTATAAGAATATTCTGCACTTTATATATAAAGTACTCTTAAGTTAATTGATTTTTATGGCTCAGCAAAAGCAGAAATTCATTTCAGTTGAAGAGACAAATTGTTTTCATATTTAATTATATTAAAGATTTATTACTATTTTCAATGAATTATCAATAAATAGTGTTTTTATTATTGAATACTCAAAGAGAGAAAGAGATAGAGAGGAGAGAAGACATGCGATCGAGTAATGCAATCATCAATAAATGAGAGAATAAATGAAGAGAAAGATAAAGAGAGAGAAAAAAATAGCAAAAAACTAATAGTAAAGATCGTAAGAGAAGGGAAGAGCGAGAGTAAAGATAAATGTTTACCTGAAGAAGTGATTCTTTGCAGATAAGAAAACTTATTTTCGTCGTTAGTTTCGGAATAGAGCGACAATTTTCCGTTTAGTATAGCATTTGTATTACTATTGCTATTCTGTTCACTATTTCCAATCAATTTGAACGGTGCGGATGGAAAATCATTGCCCGGCCACTGGAACGGGCCAGATATGCCGCCGCCGGCACCTGGATTGGGCCGGGCGCCCAGTTTGCTCGCCCATAACAATGGCAACAAAGAGTTGGTATTCACATTAACGCTGTCCATGTCTTCGGATAGCGCTGTCGGTTCACTCGGGAAGTAGTTTTTTATTTTAAGTTTGCGGTCAATAATACTCTTCACTTATTATTGTTATTGCACTGAGAATTGCAGTCAAACGTACGAACAGTATAAACAACAAAATATATCAGTCATTCAGATTGAGATTCAGTATTAAGAAATAAATGTCTCATTTGTTGTGTTTATTAGCAAAAGATTTTCACAATTACTGTCGATAAACATATTTTTGGATTTTTTTTCGAAAAAATTATAGAAAATTAATTAACAGATCGTATGATTCGGTCATTGAGTCTTCAATCGCGCTGTCATTCATAGATATTGTGGGTTATAGTGATTCAAACAATTAATGTGTGCCATCAGAGTCAGAGTGCTATTAGAAATATCATCTAAAGAAGATTTTCTGTCGTCTAAATTGTGTGGATGAGATCAGTCGCGCCTGCAATTGGTCAGAATTGTCAGTCAAAACAATGGTATAAGAGGTTGAGTCAGGATATTAAGTGTCAGTTTTCATGGTTTAGTTTCATTTATCACTTGATTAGAAACGGATTTCAATTAAAAGCAAATCCAATATTAAAGAAAAATATTTTTTCAAAAACTTTTATTTTAAAAGAAAAACTTTTTTTCAGATATTTTCTTTCAATTAATGACTTTTATTGCACTCTTAAGACAATTGGATTCAAACATAAGAATAATTGAATAACTGTTTTACATACGAATGAGTCGACGAGTATTCAAATCAAATGCACACAAAATCCTTATAAGTTATAACTATTTAAACATTTTCTTTAAAATCTTTTTTTAAATATTATGAATATTATTATTAAATTAATTTTTATGAATAATAATAACGTTGAGTATATTTACCCGCTTTGCAGACAGTAATTGTGTTACGTTAAACATTAGGAACTTTATTATACCAGCCGTTAGTGTGATTTGGATTGAGTTAAATAAAAGAAAGACAATCCGAAAGAGTGAAGTTGAGAGTAATTAAGGAACTATTGATTCACGCTTTAAGGCATTGAATTGGATTTTGAGGTAGAGATCAATTTTCTCGAACAACAATTATTGGTGTTTTTAGCTCTGTTTGACGACTTATTACGACATCTGAACAGTTATTTTCGTAATAAACTTTTTTTTGTAGCTCTGCTACATTTTTTTTGTCTACCGCTTCGTCTCTTAATAGTCGAAAACTTTTTTTTATTGACACAAATTTTAAAAAGTTTTAGAAAAAAAACTTTTTTCTCATACTTTACGGTAAAGAGTATGCAATACTGTGCTAACAGAGTGAGCACCCGATTGTGGATCGGCAGTCGAAATGAATAGTCAGTAGACGTGCTCTTATGGTTATGTTCGCACACTTACGATTCGGACAGTCAGTATGTAGTATATGGCAGTTGGAAATACTGGAGTGAATAGTTGAGGGATAGAACTGTTGGAGAGACTGACTGTGCGAAGAGCGAGAGACTGAGTAGAAAGAGAGAGACTGGAGACTGATGTGTACTACAAGTGCGAGAGAACGTTAGTGACTGAGAGCTTGGTCTGTGATGTGCTGCCGCATCGATGGCAAACTTGGCGATGCAATACTTGGCATAGAATATGGGGAATGGGCTGATCATTATGCCAACAGTGCTTCCAATCAAAGGAAGCCATTGCATGCTAGCTATGTGTGTCTGTGCTATGCCGGTGCTACTCAATAGTCAGATGTGCACCGATAGAGTATATTAAGTGCAAAGATTGTCTACATATATACGCAGACATAACATTCATATATGTTATATAAAGGGCTGATATTTTGATATATACAGAGAGTATAATGTTTTATGGGAAGGGAATTGCCTTTTTATAGCGCATATGCAAACAACTTTGAGAGTGTTGCACAGTTAGCTTTTTTAGTATTCAGTGTTTAAAGAGTGGGATGGAGTTATATATGATGCATGTCAGTGCACACTCTTCACTGGTGTCTGTGCATAACACACCGACTCATGTAAATGCTCTCCATTTGAATAATGAGATCTCATTTGAATATCGAGTCTATAATACGAACGTCTTATTCAATATCTTATATAAAGACTATTAGTTTTATTTCATTTTTTATTTAATTAAGAAATTTAGTAATCTTTTTGATTGAATAGATTTTGCTGAACAAAAATATTAATATAATTTTTATTTATTTGATTAGCGCTTAAGATATTTGAGTGTCTGAGAGGAAGAAAAAAGCTTTAAGTCATTGTTTATTTGCTATTAAAAGCAATCGCATCGTAACGTAAGGCAAACTGCAGTCATTTCTATTATGAGGTGTTTGGGGTCAGACTCTGCCCTATCATCTAAGGGCTAATTTTCTTCTTTATTTTTTGTATCCACACTAAACAAAGCGCGTTAGAGGTTGTCGGCGGAGGCCAACACATAGAGCACATCCACTGGTATGGACGCACACATAAGTCGCATATCTTTATTCTTCACACTTTATGTTTAGTCCATAGGAATGGCATAACTTATACAATAATTTTTTTAGTGTTGTTTTTCTTATGTTTAGATAAAATATTTTTCTTTCATCACTAGTCATGCGAACAGACAATCGTAATCTATTGGAAGACAACGACAGACGACAACTGGTTCTAAACAATATAAGAGCCGAAAAAAAGTTGATTGGATGCACCAGAATCTATCAGCAAATTTATTGTCTATAATGAATATTTTGTTTAATTTCTGATTTCTATTAGTCAACAGATAGTGAAACACACTTTCATTAATACAAGGCTTACAAACAGTGCTTAATATCAAGACTTATTCAATGCTCAACCAGTGATGTGCGACAACAGAGTCAGACAAAAAAAAGTAGAAAATTATATAAAATAAACTGAAATCAATTTTTTTGAAACCCATTTGCACATAACAATCAGCAAAATAAAAATTTTATTTGGCATTAAAGCCAAAAACATTCTCCAAACAAAATGCAAACACAGAATGAACAGACTTTTTGTCAATATTTTCTGATTAACTAAAAATTTTGCTCAAAATCTAAGCAATTCATTGATGCGTTTTAGCTGTGCATTCACTGGCAGTTCATAGGAGATGATTATTTCTCTCACCAATTCAATATGTGCTAGCACACATTCCAATTATTTGTGCGGACACACATCCGACTATTATATTAGAGACAGAACTTATTCACTGAATTAGAAAAATATTTGACCAAAAAAATAAAAATTCATTCATAAAAATGAAAGAACAGAACAGAACAGACAAACAGACTGTGAGAGGGACTGGAAAAGTGAACAGAAAATGAGGAGTAAGTCATGCCTTACGTTAAGTATACTATAATTCAATATATATTAAAATCAATTTTTAGATTTTAATAATAAAAACAGAGAAAAATATTCACCAAAAAAAATCTACATTTAAAATAACTTTTATGAATATGAATGAGAAGGTTATTGATATGGGTTTGAGTCATATTTTTCTGCAGTTTCTGCTAACGTTTGGCCATAAAAATGACAATCATTTCCTCCCTGTGTGTGATTGCATACATGTGTGAGAGAGACGGACAGAGCTAACCAAAAATCATATTGAATTTTGCATATGATTATACTGATTGACAGTTTGGATAATCATTGGACACAAGGCATACACAACACATATCTCGTGGGATAATATATTTTTTTGTTACTTCTTTAAAGTTGCTAGACCAGATTTTTTTTTGTGTTTGATGGAACACCAATAGAGACTGGCAGGCAGTGGTGTCTGTGTCACACATAGCAGTGCTCGCGCACATATACATAGCTCGGGCAGATTTCACACCGTAACTCATGTTTATGCATAATTTCCACTACTATTGACAATAGAGAGCACAAAATCATTCCCACAATTATTATACTATCTTATACTGTAGTCAACTTCGGAGGTCTTATAGTCTGCTATTAATTCAATGTATGAAAAGGGAAAACATTTCATAGTATTGCGAAGAGAGTGAGGAAAGAAGTTTTGGTAAAATTTTGGACTTTTTTTTTCGATAATCCAATACGAATACAACAGATTTTTTTTCACTTTACTTTCGTCGCTCTCCTGTGTTGTTAACAATTATTTTTGGCCCAAATACTAGAGAAGTGACTATTTGTTTGTAATATATATTTCCGATGTCTGTTGTGGTCTTACACTTGTGTTGGTCAGTCAGACATATCTTTTTTTCAAGTGTTTCATATATTTATTGGGGCGACAGGTGTTGAGGCAGTGGTTAAGGACAGAGAGAAAACTAATTAAATTGCTTTCACCAATAGTTTCACTCTTTTTATTGAATTAAAAAAAATAATTTTTATATTCAATTAATTAGAAAAGGCATCTAATCTACGCTATATTTTAATTGTATCTCTCCTACAATTAAAAAAATTCCTATAAAATAAATTAAGTTTAAATATTTCCCTGAATTATAATTTTCAGAAATTTTCTTATAATAAGAAATTGAAATATAATTATGAATTGCTATTAATTATTAATTTTCTTTATATTAATATCAATGATAATAATTGTGAAAGTAGTGAAAAGGATGTTAAGTATGATTAGAGTGAAACCAACAAACAGTGAAAATCTAATTATAATTCGTATACATATTATAATATGAATAGCAGTCACTCCCGAATGAGTCATGAAATGGAAACCAGAATTGAGTGAAGAATATTGTATTTATTTGAGTGTATGAACGGATGAATTTGAATAAAACAGTGTTCTATGCGTTCACTTCATAATAACAATGGATATTATATAAGGCATTAAATGCTTTGGGCGGACATACTCTACACTCGCATACAAGCATTTGATTGATTATCTATTCAAATATGACAAATAACTTATTAATTGATGAAACTTATACTCAATTTGCTGTATTGAATGATACCATTACTGAGTGATACCATTTCCTAGCCATTCAATAGTCCATATAATTTCTAATTGCACTCCAATTAACTAATTTTCACTGAATATTATTCAGAGTATACAAACTATACTTACATTTAATTGTATTATCAGTTATGTTATCATAGTTTCAGTGAGTATTCTGTCGGTCAGAATCGGCTTACCTATGGATAAACAGATGAAATATTTTGATTAGTATTTTATAATAAAATTATTTTTTAAATTACACTAAAAAACTGAATTAATGTTTAATATACGACAAAATTATTTTTATTTAAAAATTGATTTTTTCCTCTAAAAAGTTTGAGTTTAAGAGAATTTAGAAAAAAAAGTTATATATAAATAAAGTTTAGATATATTTTTGTTGAATTTAAATTTTCTGAGTCAGCTATGTCTGCATTTTATATTTTAATAATATTTGAATTTTCAGCCATTATTCGATATACAGAGTATTTTTTGTTCAGTTAGTTTGAATTTGTAGAATACAAAAGCAGACGCCCCCGGGTATAAGTGCATTTGAAGAGCACTGAGAAGAGTACAAATTGGATATAACTGTATATATATTCACAAAAAAAAAGAAGAAAAATTGTGACAAACTTTACAATTGAATTGTGTATCGCATATGGATTTGTTAGGCTTAACGAACGCTAACGAATTCAACGACAATGCAAATCATGAGTGAAGCAGACAAACACTGATTGCTCTCTCTCTCTCTCTCTCTCTCTCTCTCTCTCTCTCTCTCTCTCCTATTTATTTTTATCTGTTTGTCAATTCTCTTCTCTCATTCTCTTTACATATTCTCTGAACTTCTTCTTTGCTCTCCATCTCATCAATAGTTCATACGATAAGTATGTGTTGAATGCTTTGATCGCATAATACATTCGACGAATTGTCAGTCAGTTTAGGCAAATAATGCACATAAGAAATGACCATCACATCAATGGCATCATATTTAGTGTCACATCAAACCAATTTGCAAGGCTAACCGTGTAAGCCATGTCACTGCAAAAAGTGAGTTCAGCACTGATAGCACAAGTGTGAGATCGGGTATAAGTGAATGTGTTTGCGATTGTGAGGCATACAGAATGAGCTATAATATGGAAATTGAAAGACATAAGACATTCACATCAATACTATTCCCCATTTGGCCCAACCATCTCATCGATTGATCAATTAAATTGAAGATAAAAATCAACAAATAATTTCAGATTTTTATATAATTAATGATAATATTATTTATTTTTTTATTCAATTCCTAGATATTGTGCAAAAAATAAATAGAAATTGAATTTAGAAAACGATTTCAGAATTATTTTGCGAATTAGGCTAACAGTGAATATTCCGCTATCTTTTGACACTTGGCTCTGATATGGCGTATACTTAATATTCTGTATTACAAAGTAGTAAAAGAAATGGTATAAACAATTGACAGAAAATATCTTCATTTGCTTTAAGCCAAACCAATGTCTGCCAATTGGTTCTTACAAATGCAAAAGAGTGGACAGAAATATAAGACTTATCGAAGAAAAAGAGCCCTTTTTTTCTATAAGAGAATGCAAACCCATTTTACTGACAAAAATACACTTTTCTTATTATTCTTCTTCATAGCCAGTGCTGATGCAGAACATGTCATACGATTATAGCCTACGGGCGTCCAAAACGTTATGCGAATATTTGAGCAAAAAATTCATGTATTGAATGGCGAAAGAAAGTGTAAAAAATGTAATATTGACTGTATTTGTAAATTTACTTTCATATTAAATATTTTTCTTCATATATTGTGTAGTCGAAAGACCAACTACTAGTGCTTTATAAGCTCTATGTTGACCAACACATCATATAATTCAAAATTAAAATCTTATTTTATTTGGTCTAAAATCAAATTATTTTATATTTTATTTTTTTGTAATTTAAGTGCAAATGTAACGAAAGTATTGTCCACTTAAGGGCACTATATTTCATTCGGGGTAATTCATTGTCTATTCTTATTTTTACTCCAAACCAATTGAATTGAAGAGTTTTGTGTCAATACTTAAAAAACATTTTCGAGTACGGGTGCAATCATTAGCATTGGATCATTACCGATGTCAGCCTTGGAATCCTCTCTCACTCACAGTATGTATAATATATAATAGATTTGTCTGCAAAATGCAAACCAAAGGAAATTGAGCTCTCGTACGCTCTCTCAGTATATAATGGATTCAATTTCAACACTCAATTAGAATAGAATTATCAAAAAAAAAAGAGTACTATTTGATACTGGGCTGTCTTTATGTAAACAAAGAACAAGAAAGAAGAAAATCATTTACTTTTGAAGCAGAAAATGAACTCAAAGAAAATGAACGCAAAAAACCATTAAAAGGCAAACAATTTAAATAAATTGAATTTTCTTTCTCTTTCTTTATTTTTTTTTCTTTCTTTTTTCTCTTAATTTCTTTTGTGATGAAAATCTTTGTGTGAAGTGTGCATACAATCAGATACTTAGGAAATAATTTTGTTTTAACTTTGTTTCCCAGAAGTTATCAAAAAGTTTAGGTTTTTTTTCTATTGATTTGATTTTTTTTCAATTCATTATCATATGATAGCTATTATTGTCAGAGATATGTTATGACAAAACAAATAGCAAATCAAATATTTTTGTGAATGAATTGTGAAAAAAAAGAAAAATATTTTTCATATTAAGAATGAACTGAATTTTTACTACAGTTTCGCTTCAATGGATTGAATGCTGAATATATAGATTGTCAGCAGAAATATAAGAAACTGGAAATGAGAGGACGAAAGGAGCAGAAAAAAAGAGACAAAAAATTAGTATTTGAGTGGAAACGCAAATCAAGTTTTGTCAGTCAAATACACATCGACTCCAAACTGAATGTTAGGGAATAAGTGTCAGAAGAAAAGGAAATTAGAGAGCATTGCAAATGTTGTTCGCAATCAGATAGAGCGCCAGCACAAGCACAAGCACTCAACTCAGTCAATAGTGCCTGTGCACTGTCTTTAGTGATGCTAATGTCTAAGCGAATGGAAATGTGCGAAAGCGTCACCATTTGATTATAATAATTATGGTTAGAGTGCAGTCGAAGACGACCTCAAACTTAACATTAGTGTTAACTCAGGAATTATGTGAGAAATGTTGGGCACAAATGTGTCCGATCGCTGCATATCATCAATCGGTGGGCATTACAGCACTACAGACACACCGACAAAGACTTTCGACAGCGACGGGTCGGACACACAAATTGAAAAAAAGGAAAGTTAGACTCGAAGTAGCGCTAAGACAAAAAAATATAGTGAATCGCATGTCAGTCGAGCATAAATATGAATACAAGTGAATGAAGTGAACGCATGCATAACGGAATCAACAGTTGTTTGTGTGTCTGTTAGCGATGACATACACTGTGCACTCCATGAGCTCCTTTGCCCGTACGCTCGACTATACTATCTATCTATCTATCCATCTATTACTGCAGAAGTAAATATTGAATTTAGTTGTGAATAGCTTTTCGATCATAAACTATAATAATATATTAGTTATTATATGATGTGATGTGAATATGCATGTAATACAGCTAATAGTCAGCCAAATGCATAATACGCTTATATCACGCAATCAATTGCATAAATATCACAAAACAAAAACCAATACTACAGTTCCTATTCGTATGCAATAAATTCTGTGCGAATAAGAATTTGATTTATTGCTAAAAATTTTGACTTTTTTCAGCTTTTTATTCCATAAATAATGTTTTAACAGTAAAATCCACTTTTAATTTATAGCATAAGTCAGTTCTGAAACAATTATTTTATTTTCTGTATGAACGTTATGATTAGTCTTATTTAGTAATGAATTATTACAAGTTAACGGACCAGAACAGAATATATAACTGACAAATTTCTGAATCACCCTGGCAATGAGTACATAGTATATGAACAGCCCCTAAATGTATAGAATTTATAAGAGATTAGAATTAGTCTGCATTTGACAACATTTAACGCTTAGACATAAGCAAAGAGTTTATGAATTCGGTAGACATATAGTGAAGACATACACACAGATAGTCGGGAGAAAAGAGGGGACAAAACACTTCAATGATATGACAGTAACTAGGGATCGCCAGACTCGGCAAACCTAGGGGGGGGGGGTATAGGGGGGGGTAAAATGGCGGATTTTTCCCAAAATCGTGAGGGGGGTGTCAAACTCAACGGATTTGGCCCACTATTTTCGCCAACATAATGGGGGGGGGGGGGGGGGGCGAAAAATCATCGGAAAAA
>JAQIWA010000663.1:0-27082 GCA_034693305.1 Eueremaeus valkanovi
CCCCCCCCCCCCCCCCCCCCCCCCCCCCCCCCCCCCCCCCCCCCCCAACCACGAGACCGAATTTATAATCCCCATTTCTAAAGAAAGTGGTGATAAAAATATTCTTTTATACAATTTTAATAAAAATAGAAATACTGTATAAACTGAAACCAATTTTAAAATAAAAATGAATTGTCTTTTAATAATGAAGTCTTTAAGAAAATACTAGAAAACATACTCTAATTCTGTTTATAGAGTTAATGACTCCATTACTTCATTATATTTTTCTTTGCTTAGGACTGTTAGGCAATGGGTTCCAGATTTATATAACATAATTGTTTATTAATTAAAGTGAATAATTGTTTTAAAGGCTTGAATGTGAAAGTGAACTGAAGTGAAGCACAGTATGAATGTTACAATTCAGACGAAACTAATTTTTGAACACAAATTCAAAGTGTTATTGAGTTTTTCTATGCCATCGAAAAGCGTTTTATATAACCAAATGTCACGATTGGAAACAAAGCGTGAAAAGTATTTATCACTCATTGATAATCAAATAGAGATTTCTAAATGTTTTTAAGTAAAAGTATAGAAAAAATATCAAAATAGTAAAGCAAAATGTCTTCAACTTTTAAACTTTATCTTTTCTTCTTTGTACGACAGTTACATTTTTTATATTTTTCTATAGAAATTGTTATTTTTTCCTTAAACATTGAATTTCAAAGTAATTCAAATCATATGAAAACTTATGGATTTTTTTCTACAAATATTTTATTTTTTTCAAAAGAGAACAAAAATATAATAACGATTGTTAAGTCCCTCAAAGTTAGACAATAAGAAAGATATTTAAAAAGATATCAAATTCTTTTTTACCATAAAATGATTGATATCATTGAAATTTTTTGTTCTGAATAATATTTTTTACTCAATTTTGAAAATGACTTATTTAATGAGTGATCTCTACTCGCGATAAGTCAATGAAAAATATGGGAAAATTGAGTGTTTCGTTGACTTTAATGTATTCTTATATAAGATATGAAACAAATATATAATATAATAAATATATGTATTTATACTGATATGTAAACCATTGAAGCAAATGATGTTAAGTGATGTACGGATTTAATTCAAAGAAAAAATTTAGATTAATTCCGATCTAATTAAGTCAAGTTTGAAAATATTATCAAAACTTATTTAATAGTTAGGAAAAGGTTGTCAAACACGCGAATACAGTTGAGTTCAATGAAATTGAAATCTTGATTAAAGAATATTTTTAATGACTCGCAAACAAACGAGAATTTTACTGATAATAGATTATCGACGATATGAGAGCTGTTATTATGATTCGGATGAATATGACGACTGTATCTAAGATTTTCAAAAATGTATTCAAATTCCTTCAAAATTCCCACTAATAATGGTATAAATAAAGGTTGAGCTCAAAGAAGATGAATAATTGTAATAAAAAATTGCAAAAATGGTATTTTAAAGCTTAAAGAAGAGGCGATGTATTAAAAGGATAATCAAATGGCAAACAATTGGGCGCACAGTCTGTATAACAGGTTTAATATGGTTTGATTGACCCATAAAATGCTTAGAGAAGAGAAGGGCTGATAGTTTTCGTGATTTTTCTCAATTGTTTCTAACCTTGGGCTGAGATGTAAAGTATTGAATAGTCTATAATATATTCCAATAGCGTTCACATATTTTTTTGGCAATTATACCCAAATTGTATTCTCATATGTTTTATATAATTTATTATTATATGTCTTAGCCTTAAATTACATGCATTGACCGAATTGTCTTCTCTTGTAATTTAGACATATTTTCCATGTTTTCCAAATATATTATAAATTGATTATAGAATACATTATTTATTTTACAGAAACAGAGAATATAATCATATAATCGATAAAATTTACGAAATACTTGTTTTTATGTCTTATTTTATGAGAAAAGTATTAAATAGGAAAAGGAATACTTGATGGGTTAATTTTAATATTAAGCCAAATACAGAAAAATTTTCATAAATTATATTTTAAAAATAGAATTCATTTGTTTATAATAGAGTTATAACTTATAGTTTGAGAAAACACTTAACATTAGATTTGGTATAGTTTTTGATTAGAAATAAGTGAATGATTTGAAGAGTATTAACAAAATCAAAGGCCAGCTAAACATCACATCTAATGACAATTGAGTTCAATTCAATTTAAATTATATGAAAGTTCTTAAGTTGTGAACAATTTAAATGATAAGTCTTTTATATGAAAAGTAAAATTATTTTGATTTTCTTTTATTAATTCGTGAATAAAAAAAATATTCAGCAAAACAAAGGTTCAAATAAAAACAAATCTTATTATTAAAAATTTCTTCGTTAAGGTTGCCAGGGCTCTCCAGGAAATTCCAAACTAGCCCGTTACATTTACTCGAAAGTGATAGAAATTAACAGGAAGAGTAAAATAAGTATTAAAAATAATCTAGATGATATTATATTTTTCAAATATAACGAATTTTTTTATGAATGACCAATGAGTTCGACATTATTTTTCAAACTCATGGAAAATCTTATCGAACTATAAATAACATTAATTTTTATATTTTATTTTTCTCATGATTTGAGAAATTAATAATAAATTGTTTTTCTTTAAAAAAATCAATTTTCTTCAAAATTCAAGTTATTTTATATAAGGTTTTCAGTGTTCTTAAGGATATTTAACTGTCCGAATGGCAACGCTGTCAGCACAGTATGAAAATGTTCCCAAAATTTAATACTTGACACAATTGTGTTGTTCACACAATTCTCTTATATTTTCTTTTATATTCAAATATCAATAAATATTTGTTACGAAATCCTAGCAAATAGTGATGACAAGCAATAACTCCTATACTTATTAATGGGAAAAAGTGACCGAAAAACAAAAATAGGATATTATTTGAGTTTATTTATGTTTTGCTTTTTTGTTGCTACTGTCCCTGAAAATAATGTTATCAATGTGTGTGTTGGGCTGTTTTTAGATAGTTATCGGAAATAATAATAATATTGACGAAAAGCTGTAGCTATTTATTATACAAATTTCCTGCCAAACCCAAAACGTGATAACCCTACTCATTTTTTTTACTTTTTATCACTTTATATAATCATTGGTTAAGTAAAAAGTTTTATTACATAAAACAAATTATAATTCAAAGCAATTCATTGTAATTCAATTGTTCGCCAAATTTTTTAATTTGCATTCAAATGTTCAGTCAATTAAAGAACCGAAAAGAAGATGATCTGTATATACATTTTCCGGTTGTCTGCAGAATATAACGACACAATTGTCACAACAATTACTGTAATTCAGGTTTTGCTGAATTGCTTAATAAGGAGAGAATGAATGAAATTTTATTTTCTATATTCCTATTCCGTATTTCAATGAAAAGATAAGAATTTTTGCTTTGAATGACAAGAAAATGTCTTTCAATGCTTTGAGAAAATGACATCTTTTTTAGATTATTTCACATTTTATAATCTCTTTTGAATAATATTATTATCAGATATATTGCAAATAAATTTAAAATAAGATAAAAATATTCTGGAATTCCTATTCTGTTATTCGCCTGAAGACAAAGAGTTGGTCTGTTATTGTTGTGGTCTTAGCCTTGAAATATGACTTAATATTCTTGTGTCGATCGCTATTTCGTGACTCAATCGAGTGGTTAATGCAATATATGCTGACATTAATTAAAAATTATTGCATAAACTCAACTAAAATAAACAAATCAAAGCATTTGAAAGCAATTGTATAGAAATCTATTCAATATTTGACTCTAAGGTTATATTCATTATATTTTCTTTAGAAAAAATTATTAAAAAATTGATTTTGTGTTTATTAATGAGAAAAATGTGAATTTTAAATATTATTCCGATTAGATATAGAAAGTTCATTAAAATATTCTGTTTCACAGATTATGTAATAGTTATATATAAGTTATAGTCTGATAAAAAGTAGAGCTAACCTAAAAATTATGTGAACAATGAAGTATTTTCTCCCATATCAAAGATCACATTCATATTAAACAATAGCCGGGGTGAAACGCAAAATTCAAGCCTTATATTCACAAGAGTTAACTCAATAACTCTATTGTCTGAATGAAAAAAACCTGTAAATCATTTTTTTTGTTAGATTTCGACCAAATAGACAGTGTGTGTGTGCACTGATCTGGTCCAAGGACTGGCTCCAAGGCATCAAATAATGCAGACCTAAACATAAAACGCCCCGAATATCAATTGAACTTCATTTCTAAATTCAAATATCGTACGCATTCCTCAGTTTTTAGTCATTTGCCGCACAAACCCATCGATAAAATTTTGTTTTCCAACTCTAATCCAATTCAACTCAACCCAAACCTTTCAATTTTTTGCTTGATGAATATTTTACATAACATTAATATTGAATTTTTATTTGTATTTTCATATCGAATCAGTCAAAACGGATTGATTTGATTATGAACTTTGAATTCGGAATATATTTCAATATTTTGTCATATTTTGAATCAAAGAAGATATTGATTGCAAATCTGGTTCTCGTTCTCAATACAATGCAATTACCCGTACATTAAATATGTAATTATTGAATAAAATATTCAAAATCAAAGGTATTTTTTACAATAAATTAATACAATTTTATTCTGAAATAATGAATAAAAGCTATTATTATTTAAAAATATGAGTGGATTAGAAATCTTTGCCAAAACTTTTTGAGACCAGAATATAATGAATTTTATTGAATCAAGTTTATTATTCAATTCTTAGTCTTCAATCATAACAGATATCATTTGATTTATTAGTATATCTTATTTTTTCTTAAGTTATTCTATTCATTGAAAGTTCAGTGAAATTTCAAAATATGAGGAAAAAAATTGAAAACAGTTTTCGATTGAAAATATTTTTGCGGTTTTTTTGTTTGATTTTCGAAACAGTAATAAAAATATTACAAAACATTTAATTCTCAAATCGACATAAGAAATGATAAAAAATATTTTCCATATATATGTGAAATAATGAGTAAACTATTGAAATATGTAAATAACAAAAATATTCAGTCATTCCTAAGCACAAGAATTTCGATCTGAAAAAGGCGTTAAGAATCTAAATATTGAGAATAAATATATAATTCTTTATAAACAATATGTTATATAAAATTAGTTTCGAAGGACTGAAGACTTTTTTACTTCTTCTTAATAGTCATAAAAATTTTGTTTAACAAAAATGTAATAATAATAAAGTTCTGTTTGGAAAGGCGTGTATAACAAAACCAAATATATATTTCAAGGATTGTAATCAATTGAATACAAATAACTCTTTTGTGTCTTAAACTTGAAAATCAAGAATTTAAAGCAATGAAAATCAATTAGAATTTATGCTTAAGTAGAATAATAACCAATTTTTTACGCTATCTTTGGTCTCACTCTTTGACAACATATAATTTATCAGTTGTTCGGGTCATAAATATAGATATTTCTGATTGGAATTTATCGCAATTATTATTCCCAACACTTTTTTCTTTGAGTATTTTTAATATAAAGACAGTGTTGGATAAAATACTTCATTAATCTGTAATGTCTATCTGTAATAAACACTTTCGTTTTGTGTTCAAAATGACTCCGGGAGTCCATTCGAAGGTTTATTTTTATTGAATCCATTCTTATTGAATATTAATTATTTTTTTTAATTTTTTTTGTGAGATCTGAATACAAATTTTGTTACAAAATATTATGAATTATCCAAATATAGTCATCCAGTTATTATTTTATGCTATTTTAAAAGCTTTTCACTTAAATAAGTGAATAACGACTGAGAATATTAAAAATGACATAAAAATTACGAAACAGTTATTTGAAAAGACGTGCTTAGACTGCTCCGGGCATATAATTATATAATATTGATATTAAAAATTAACCATCCTACTTAAATTATATCTGCTAATTAATGAATATCAGCAATACTTAACCTTGTAAGTTTCAATTGTCATTTCAAGTATAACGGGTAGTATTTCGAGTACAGACTTGTGTTCTGTAAGAAAAGTCTGAATATTTAGACAAATTGACCGAAAATTATATAATTAATAAAATTTAACTTTTCAGACATCAGTTGAATTAGAAAAGTGTATAAAAAATACTCTCTCTATAACTATACAAATATTTTCAACAAAAAGTAGTAGTTTTCGTGACTTCTGTGCCATTCAAAGCATACATTTCATAACTTGAGACCCAATATAACTAATAATAATTGCAATAATTTACTCAAAAAACATGAATCGCGAATACTTTATTATTTTTATGTATTTTACCAATAAATAGATTGATTGCTTTGTTTTCTTAATTTTACATTTTTCGCATTATATGGCCTTTAGTTCAAAGCCAATCAGTCATTAATTTAATTGTCAAATAAAATGAGCTGAGCTGAAAAAATTACATGTCTTGTATATATTGACAATGACAACAATTGGAGACAAATCAATTTGAAAATATTGAATGCCCTGAAACTGCTTGAAGGGAGTGGTCCTTAAACTTTCTGAATGAAAACAGATTTTTTAAAATAAAAATATTTATAAGAAATGTTTAAATTATATGATTTTGTTTTTTATTATTTTCATTATTATTATTAACTTTTGAATTCTGACACGAATTCCAGTGGAATATAATAATAATAATAAAGATTTATTGCAATTAAGTAGACATTAATATTACTTAACCGTTTGAAAAGTTATTTTAAGCCATTGTTCAAATGCTAACTGACTTTCGTTTTATAACAAATTACAGTAACTGTTGTTCAAAACCAGATTCCGTAACATATTCTGAATATAAACTCATTTGCATATAACAACACATACTTTTAAAAAGTGATTATTTTATATAAAATATAATTTCTTTATATAAAATAGTCTTTAAATAAATACACTTTAAACGCCTTCATATTATATCACAATTTTATCTAATATTGTAATTAAGAAAAATATCAAATATTTTCCAAATTCTTGTAGTCATTATTTTCGAGAATTTATGAAATTTTTTCCAATAATTTGTTTCCATATAAGCAATAATTTTGTTTTAATAACCGGAAATAATTTTCATAAAAAGCTTAATAGAAAACAAATTGGTTCGGATGACAAACAAAATTAATTAAAGTCACGAAATAAGTGAAATTGGATAGTATTAGGAGAGAGATAAGTACATTATTCTGCTTTATTACCTGTGCTGTTGATATTAAATAATAAAAATGTCAGCAAAAATACAATTCTTTATCGATTGATAATATCAGTGAAGTTTTAATAAATCGAGCCGTCATTGCGAACAAAACTTATCTCATGTTACTTAAGATAAGCAAATTGTAGTCATTTTTCAAGACATGCATCAGATTTGAACATCAAATACAAAAAACTTTTTTGTGTTGCCTCTAATCTTAGGGCTTAATACATATTCTGAGCTCAAGATAGATTTTAATGAGGTGTAACTCAGCTTATTTGCAAATAGAAAGGTATGAATTATAGTAGCGATTATAGAGCACTGGAGGCCTACAATCAAATCCAGTGCTGACTAAGAATAAGCTATTAATTATATATTATTCTTATTGACGATAAGAAGAGAAAAAAAGAGTTTTCAGAAATAAGTGCATGAAATCCAAAAAACTAAACGATAATCATTGATAACTACTCGAACTAATAATATAGCCGAACAAAAAGGTTTTTTCTTTCGATTCACATGTGTTTCTATTTTTGTGCATAACTGGTATTATTAATAATATTTTTATATTCCTCACAAATCGACCCATTTTTATAACAATTGATTTATTCTGTGTATATCTGAATAAATCGATTATAATTTTATTTTCTATTCTTTTTCTAATAGACTGTAAACATGTTTTTATGTGAGAAATAAGGAAATGTACAGAAATTTTCATAATTTTCGCTGAAATATAATTGTTTTATATTAGGAAAGGCTTCACAACATGTCGTTGTAGTTGTTATTTAAATAATTAATTCTTTATTCCAAAAGAGTTGTTCACAAAATGTGTTTATATTCTTATTTTAATACATGGGTTAATAAAACAGCACTTAATAAGGTATTGGACTCATAAATAAGTGCCTAAATTGTTCTTAAGTATAATTTATAACTTTTAAAATGCTTTTTCTTACTGAACAGTCAGTCCTACGACTACTTTAAGAATAATTAATTCACAGATTTTGATGAATCGCTTCTTTTATTGATTTTTTATGATTTATTACAAGAATTTATTTAATAGAATATATTTTAATATTCATAATCAATATAAGGGAGGGCATATTTTACATTGTCCCAAAATGGTTGGCTAATCAATTATTGAACCTAATCAATTAGATTTTTTCAATTTTTAACAATTATTTATAATTTTACTAGTTTCTTTTTTCGTTTGAGAAAACCCTTAACCCTTCACTTGTTCAGGTCAACCTTATTTAACATTCTTTTAATATTTTGTTCTTTTGCGAGCCTTTGACTGCACCCCATTGGCCACCCCTTTCCAAATGTAAACCAAATACTAAATAAATATATACTGAAACAAAACATTGAAAATCTAATATAACGGGCGTTAAACTTGATTTTGAATTTGTTCTCAACTAATATACAGCAAAAAAATAAAGGTTTTCTGAATTAAATGAATTTTTAACGAATTTTTTTACACTTTTACAAAAAAAAGTTATCTGAGTAAAATCGTCTGTGAAATAATCTAATCAGTGTATTGACTCAGATATCGACAGAAGAGTTCCATTGACTCAATTGTAAAATAAATGCATTTCTACGGCCAAACCCCGAAGCGATCCATTAATTTCAGATTTAGATTATTTCTGGTTTTAATGATTCCTATCCGACAATCAAATGTAGACTTTCCTGTTTGGTCTGACTGGTGGTGAGGAGGGGGCCAGCAGTGTATTGTCTGTGCCGTATATGACGCTCCGCAACATTTGGAGGTCAATATACCATAAGTTTCTTCGTTTTACTCTTTTTTAGCGACAAAAGTAAAAAAAACTAATTTTTTCTATTATTATCTTTAAGTTATTTAACTTAATATCCATTTAGTCTGAGATTTGATTGAATTTCTTTTGTTTTACTTTTTTTTTCTTCCAACAAAACCGACAGTAATTTATTCAAACATATAATTAACTATTAATTGCAATAATTATAATAATAGAGAAATATTTTCAATTCATTCAATGTTTTTATTCATACAATTAATTAATCCAAAGAATTAATCAAATCAAGGCTCACAAACACACAGAACAGTTTAGCATACAATCAATTTCATTGAGAATTTTTGTTTATCTGGTTTTGCGCAAGCATTTCAATATGTTCAGGATTATTTATATTATATATTTAGTTAACGTGAAAATGAAATGAAATTATTTATATGAAATGAAATTAAATAAATTATATTTTAATTACACTGATTCTGATCTGAATAAAGATTAAATGTTTTGATCATTAATGCAATTTTCTGGAAGATTAAACAATTTTCTTATATTTACTGCTTATAGAAAATTAAACCAATTCTTATGAATGCCTTAAACTCAGACACGATTTACAATATTTGCTAAATTAGCGTAAGAAACAAATTGGATCCGAATATAATTATGAATTACTTTTCTGTGAAGTTAGGAAATCCTATTTAAAAGTGCACTTCGTCTTTGATCTGTCTATATGTCTATAGGTATGAGTGAGTGAACCAATCAATCAATGGAAGCATCGATTCGATGAAACCATTGAATAAAATAGTCTATAATATTGAGAACTCAACTGATGTTTCAATCACTGAATAACACAATTGTGTCAAATATTTCTATTAATTTTGTTTATCTTTCAATGCATTTAAGATAAATGATTCGATCTATTGATTGATTAGAAAAAATAGATTTCACGAACAAATACAACAATAAATGTTTCCAAAAGTTTTGATGCTTTCGTACAGTTGTCAAAAAAACTTATAATTATTGCGGAAAATGTAACTTAACATAACTTATATGCGATGAACAGACATGTTGTTTACCTAACTATTTTGAATATACAAAATGAAAAGTCAGTTAAAATACTATTTGATTTAAGAAAATAGATTTCAGAAACCTAAACATTACCAGGTATATATTCATGTTAGTCAAAATTACCTTGTGTTCTTATGCAGTTTATATTCACTCATGGTCAACATTATGATCATCTCTGAATAACAAGAATATATTTTTAATTTATGTTAAATGAAAATAATTGATTGAAAATATTTTATAATTGAAATGATTTGTTATAAATAAAAAAGTAATGAATTGATACGAAACTGATTTAAAATATTTAATATATTTTAAATTTTCCTTTTTTCCCGTAAATTCTAGTCACGAATAAAAGAGTTTTAATTAAATATTCAGAAAATTACTTATATTCACATAAAAATAAATAGAGAGATAGATTAGAGTATAATATGAGATAATTCTTTCGATCAAATGATTAAATAGTATTTTTAAACATCAAAAGAAATTAAAAATAAAAACCGAAAAACTAGAGAAAAGTTAGAATTTTTGTTTGAATTTCAAATAAAGTTAAAAATACTTTTTTATCATTCAATCGAAGCAATAATCTGTTTATACACATAAAGAAGATATACTGATATTTTAAATTTCATACAATATTCTTGTTTTTATATTTAGGATTAATTTTATGACGCCTTTGATATATTTATGCAAATATTTCATTTGAAAAAAATAATAAGAAAACAAATAAATTCTGAATCAAATCCTTTATAAAAGATTAAACTTTTTATTATTATTATCATAAGTAGAGACTATTTGGTAGAGAAATACATTCTGAGTGTTCAACGACCCAAATAAGAGTGTATTGAAAAATATTATTATATTTATTATCATTCACTGCTTACCACAATATTATTTGAAAATTACTTTTTCTGTCTATTATATTGTCTGTAATGACAATACCGTTGAATAGATATAATATTTGACGACTCGATTGATCAGAATCTGGTTTCGTGTCTAATCACACCCAATGTATTGAATTGTTTTGCATGAATGCAATTAATGTTAATACTATTTAATACTATTTAATAAATTTAGATTAAATTTACTTTCAAATAAAGAATTTCTACTAATTTATAGTTAATGTAAATTCATTGAAATATTTAAACAAATGCTCAGAATATTTGATTGACTTATGTTTGCAAAGAAATCATAACTTTTTATTTGTAATTAAAACCAAATAAAATTGTAATGTATTGAACACAAAGTTTTAGAGATTTATTGTAACAAATGTAAACTTTATTATAAAAACTTTCATCAAATCGTTTGTCGCATTAAGTTTGAAACCTAGGGCATATGAACTTAAGGAAAATCTTGGATTTCAAATTAATTAATCCGATAGACTGTTGGGCTCTTATAAGTTTGTCGATCGTTAATAATCTAAGCTATAATTCGCAGTTAATTAAGATAAAGACAAGGAATAAGTTGACTCTGACTGTCAGTATCAATAGATCAGTGTTTTGTCAACAATTAAAGTCTCTGTTAATCGTAATTAACATAAATTATCAATTATTTCGAATAACTATTGCATTAATTGTTGTAATTGTTGTAACGAATACAGAATTGTATTTAATATGAAAACTAGTTTTAATTAATGTTATAAATCATTGTCTTTCTATACATGCCGTCTGTGTCTAATAGAAAGATAGGCCATATTTTGGGTCAGTCTATTGCCGAATACAAAAGAAGTCATTATATACAGGAGTTTAATGTATTTAAATTGTGTTAACTTAATATTAGTTAACTTTTTTACGCTTAAGAAGAATTTGTTAACAGGTTATAGCTTTGTTGCATTGCCTCCGTATACTGTATAATAAATTTTCATTATTATTATTATTTTATTTATTTCTATTTGTCTGAAAAGTTATATTATTTGTCTAAATACAGTATGAATTCACGCAATCGTTAATAAGATTTTTATTTAATTCAAATCTTATATAATAAATATTGATTACTCGGACTCCCTATTGAGTGCTCTATTGTATTGTCAATCGTTTGTATAAATTGAAAGCTAATTATCAGAAATTTATTATAATTTTAAAAAAATCAATTCATTTTCAAAGCACGGAATATATCGGAATACAAATGAAAATAGAATCGAAAGTAAAACAAATAAAAGAAATTTATTTTATTTCATATAAAAACCATTAGTTTCGACTGAATTCGGAACAGATGTTAAACTTTGATGTTCTTAATTGAATTGGAGTTTCACTACAAAAGTATTCATTGACTGAAACTACAAAAAAAATAAATGTAATAATAATAATAAGTATTTTCTTTTGTTGCGCTTAAATAATGATTTCGATTTCAAGTCTAAACTGTATTATTTTTTTCATCTCAATTATGAAGGCATAATATAACCCAGATCTAATTCTTAATAGGGTATACTGTTTAGATTATTTCCTTCATAAACCCGACCCTCGGTCACTTTCAATAGTTAGGGTGAAAAGGCATACAGGGTTATCGAGTTTTCGTTCAGGTCAAACTGACAAGTTGAATTTTATGAAACTGTGCGGACAATTTGATTTGAGCCCTTCCGCTGTCTGTTTTAATACATTGGTTTTTTATAATTTTTTATAACTTTTATAAAACACATTGCAATCAAATGTTTCACAAAATCCTACATTCAGTTCATATGACTGCAAAACCCTTTCATTGATATCAATGTCTACAACAACATAAGTTGTAAATACCTATACTATACTACAGTATTATCACTGTCTGCTTGTTTACGACCTTTTATGAAATAATATGTGAACTTTAATTCAGACAATTATGGCTGAAATTAAAACTGGATTAAAACAAATAGATTTCAAACTGAATTTCTTCTGAGAATTAAAGAAAATAATAGCAATAATTCATTCGCTAATATCGTAATAATCGGTGTTTTCTATAATTCTTCAAATTTTATTCCCATATAATGATAATGAGCTCAGAAAGTGATTGTTGCAGTTGTGGTCATATTTACATCTGAATTAAATAGTATTATAAACTGAATTATAATCATTTCTAGACTCTATAGAAAATACTCATTCAGTCCTTGAGTTACTTTTTAACGGTATTTACAAATCATAATAAATTACGAATTCTTTCTCTCTCTTTGAATGACTGTTTGAATGAAAACAAAACTTAAGGCAAACAATTGAATAAATCACTGAAATTATCTTTAAAACTATTCAATGAAAAAAGTTTGAATTTTTTTCAATAAAAGCTTTGCATTAAAATTCTTGACTCCAATAGGGATTGACTTCCAATAGTGTTCTGCAAACTGACTGTCAATTTGGATGTGTGTGTACTTGAAAATCAATTTCAACTCTAATTTTGGTTTTAGGCGTTCAATCATTTATTTTTACGCAAAAATCAAAATATTCAACAGTTTTCCCAATTTTCAAGTTCAACATTTCTAACTTTTTAGTGCAGGTTCTTTACACACCTTCTGAAAGATAAAAATCAGTTTAAATACCGTTAAAACAGCTAAAAAAGTTTTAGTATCAAATATGAAGCGATAAAAATTAATTAATTTCAAAAAAATAGAATAATTAATAAATTAATTGAGTCAACCCCAATGTTAAGTACTCAAGCTATAAATTAAATAAGTATAACTTGTAAATGATTTTTCACGAGATTTCCATTAATCACAAATCAATATTGAAATCAATGTTAGATTTAATTTGAGACAAAATACTCTATTTTTTAATTAACGAAAAAAATATATTAAATATTTTTAATAAAACTTTTCTGAAAAGTCTGATAAGAAATGTTTGCCCTAAATATGATAGATATGAAAGGCTTCCTCACTCCATCAATTCACCAATTCATCTTCCTAAAGTGCTTTCTCGTGTTTCATAATTGATTAAGAAATGAATTTTTAAAAAAAATAAATATTAATAAATCAAATGTTCAAAAGTGTTTGCATTCAAATAATTTAGGATTCATTCGCTTACTGTTCAACTGAATCGGTAGTCAATATTATTGATATGTTTTTTTCTTTTTGATTGAAAGCAAGTTTACATAAAAAATAAATAAATAAAACATTTTTTTTAATCAAATAAAAGTTAATTGAGTTTTCTTTATGAAAATATTTTATTGATTTTGATGTTTGAGTTTAGGCTTAATTCATAAATGATTTTACTTCTCGAGAGGAAAATATAATAATTTTTTTTTCATTGTATTAACTCTTTTGTAGAATTGTTTAGTGAAATAAAATTTACTCTTCCTTTATATGCCTTTATATTGTGTTTATTTTACTTCAGTTCTCATGAAATAAACATTAGAACAAAAAGTTTTCAAAGATTTTTGAGTCAATTATGAAAACACTTATCGAATAGAGTTTTTTGTTCTCTTTTTCTGATCCTTTGATATAATGTGTATTCAATGGAAAGGTGTATCAGAAGAATCAGAAGAACTTATCTTTTTCTTATTCTTTTTTTCTCAACAAACATTTTCTAAGTAATTGTGTCCAGGTTAATCTCTATTTATATTTATTTGGCTTACATTTCAGCCCAAAATCAGTATAAAAGTCAAATAAAATAGAATTAAATTTGAATATTACTCAATATTATGCTACAAACCAAAGTCAGAATTTACATATCGTATCAGTAATTCATATGTAAACTAAAAAAAGGAAAAAATATATAACAAACCAAAACATAATTTCCAAAAACGAGTTATAACTTATAAGAATCAAAAAATTAATTGATTCACAAATTAGTGATAAAAAAATATTTTTCAATTATATTATTCAAATGATTTGCTCTTTATTTTAGAGAATATTTTTTTTTAATTCAATTAAGATTTTTATTTCTTTTTAATAAGAATTATAAGTCAATCAAAGTTATGAAATATTAGTTACGAAAATGTCATTATTTTTTATTTCTTTAATAAAAACAACAATTTTTTCCGATTCATACAGTTATTCCACTATTGCTATCACTCGTATGGTTGGGCACATCTGAGGCACAATTTCCATCCCATTTGTCTCATCTTCGAAGCTCTGTTGTCGTCCAGACATCTCTACCGACTGTAACGGTTCGAGGATTTCTCAACTTTCGCACTACAGTTGACGGCACTGTCATTGTATTCACTCCGGCGTCGGCCGCAGTGTCTGAAAGTGCGGACAGTGCGTCGATTGTGCCCACAATCCAAAGCACTCAATCACCACAATTAATAATTAGCTCGAAATCTAATATCCAGTCGATAGTGCCGACCAGAGTGTCACAGGTAGTGGAGCCGACCAAGACTTCAACCCAACAACAACATCACTATCCGACTGGTTTGGTCACAGTCCTGGGCGGAACTGTTGTAGAGAATGGAGAGACGACTATACATGAAACCAAAGTTATCGGCACTTATATCGATGGAAAGTACGCTCAAATCCTTCAGAGCACAGCCAGAGTGCAATCGCCTGTACTTCAGACGCCATCCATTCGTCCGACACATTCATATCAGCCAAACCGGGCGTCCATTTCGGTCACGACTCCCATTAGAAAGGCTTATGTTATGGCAGCTAAAGAAGAATCGCTAACAGAACCGAAATCTCCGGAATTCGATGACAACAATGGAATCCAAAGCTTCCGTAAACCAGATCTTCCGCGAAGATTGCATCCGAGGCTTGCATTGAATCCTTTGAGATCGCGATGGACTCAAAGTCGTCTTCAGGCGGACGACAAGCTTCAGACAGAGAGCTCTACTAACGTGAGTAAAGTGAGGAAAGCCAGACTCGGCACCAGACGATTCACCATTCCACCCAGGGCATCACCCAGAGTACGTGCTATTTTCATTGCATTCAATTATCATAATTAAAAATATTTTGTTTATTATTTATTTTTATATATTTTTGTTTATTTGTATAATAATTATTCAAATAATTCTGAATTCTAGCGAACACTTCATTGATTGAAAAAATATAATTTTCACTGAATTTTAATTAAATAAAAAGCAAAAAGAATCAGAGAATTACAGTTAACTTACATTGATATTAAAGAATTTAATTAAAATGATAAACACGAGGAAAGTAATGCTTTAATTGTGTAAAACATTAGAGGTTTTGCATTTAATTCATTTATTCAATTATAGTTGAGATTGTTTTTGAGAAATATAATGAATATTTTGTATACATTTGGTTGTAATCCATAATCAAAGCCGAGTTCGCAATGTCTTTGATTGACGCGTAGGTGTACTACAAAAACAATACCAAATATTCATTATATTCTTTGCATAACTTTTTATCTTATTTTTCAACACTTTTATCTCGTGTTGACTCATATGGATATGAAAACAAAATAAGACACAAACAACTGATTCATGTAATCCAAACATTATCTATACATGAATTCGATTGTTAACCATCTTTTGAATGGAGGATATCTTCAATCCATCTGATTATTCATTAATTTGGTGGATGTGCAACATAGGTCACATTTTTACGTTTTGTTGCTTGATCCTAAAGATCCATACGCTTTGCATTATCTTGTTTAAATAGCAAAGTTTATTTGGATATTACTCCTTGTTGATTTTTCATTTCAATTAATCTATAGCTAAATATCAAACAAAAAATGAAAAATTGATTAACGATTTGAACTCAACTTATTCTATAGAATAGAATAATTAGAAAAATAATAAAACAATTTAATGACACAAAAAAATTGCAACAACTGGTGAATGGTTTGCACTGATATTTAATTGAGTAATATTTTGTGATTTATTATTTTTCTAAACAATTTAACATCAATTAAAATATACTTTAAATCAAAATGATTTATAATTTTGTTTGAATTTCGAAATACAAAAACATTTAATTTTATGCGATTTTCATTCAATTGTTTTTTTCTTTACTTTCGATATTAGGTTCGTCTGAATAGATTCAAAGCCAAACTGCCGGCCACTCAGTTGGAAGAGCGTAAGGAATATAATTCAAAACTACAGTCGAGAATCGGTGAACTAAGGCCTGAGGCACAGGAGTCTAAACAAGAGGAAGAGTTTGTTACGGATCAGACAATTAATGATAATCCGATTGAAGAGAGCAAAGCAGATGTGCAGAGCGCACAGGATGTAAAGAATCTGCCCATTGATCCGTTAGAACAGATCGATCCCTCGAAAGTGGTTACGGAAGTGCAGACCATAACCAGTGAAGTGACCCAACACGTGGAGGGCAACCACATTCAGGTCAAGACTCTGACTCTGACCACAACAATACAGCGAACACTCCATCCGTCAGAATTCGATACCGACTTAATTGTGCCGACAATACCAGTGGAGGCCAATGATGTGGACGCGACTTCAGTCCAGGAGACACCGCCTCTGGTTATATCCCGAACCTATTCGGTAACTGAAAGAAGTATGAGAACAACTGTTGTGCCCGTATTCGATGGCACCGTCACTACCAGTCATACGGTTACCGAAAGTTTCTTCATTCGAAAGCTTATTACAGCCTATAAGACACTACCGCCCGGAGACCTGTTCCTTCTGGAGACGGCCAGTATGTATATGAATGGCTCGTATACTAACAATGATTTGTCTGTCGCCGAACAGAGTATCAGTCCTTCACTATATCAAGGTTTGTCACTCTTTTCAATTAAAACTGGTTTTAATTGCCTTTAATCCCAAACCTTAGGCGCCATTGAAATAACAGAAGAGCCGAACAATGAGTTGCCGTCAGCTACTCAAGTGCTACAGCCGTTCCCATTGCCCACATTGGACCCGAGTCTCAATTTGAATCCCTTTGTGGCAAACAATCAACTGCCCCAGTTCGACATCAATAACCCCCTATTCCTGGCGGCGGCCCTCCAGAACCCACAGTTAGCGGCAGTATATCTGGGTTTACAACAACTCAAACAACAGCCGACGCAATACAGCACAATCACTCGGCCGACTACTTATGTGACAACTGATACGGTGTACAACACCCGGGTGGTCAGCTTCTACGACGGCCGGTCCACTCGATCGCGCACTATTGTCGAACCGGCCGGTACTACAGAGCGAACAATGACCACATTCGCCACAGAATTGATGCCTGTCTTCAATGGCAATCTGGCCCTAAGACAAGCACAGCTTCAGAACGCGTTTGGGTCACAACTGGTTGGACCCCAATTCCAAATGACTCCACAATTCAGTTCTGTCACTAAAACGGTGACCACTGTTACAGATATGACGAGTACTAAGACAAGAGTCTACACATTGGTATACAATGCGTTGAGCACTAGGTATCGAACAGTGACCAGCACTAGCGTAATACCCACTACCATCACGACTGTCATCACTTCAACCATCCCATTGCAAGTGGCAAACACTGCCTCACCTTTTAATATGTTCGGCTAATCCGTCTCTAAGACTGCCATTCCTTGACATCCATTGTTAACATTTCTAATTGCAGTGATTTAACCACTTTTTGAGCAGTTATTCATTTTTTCGGTTTAAAATCCTATGATTTAAGACTGAATTCTGCGGACAAACATCCGATTGATTAAAGTATTAATTATAGTATATTCGGTCGACTGTACGCAAAGTTAAGGTTAAATCACTGAAACATTTTTCTGTTATTATTTTTATGAATTCTTTTTTCTTTATCTATAATTCAAGTTATCTTTTATTACGAAATCAGAAAACAATCTTTTCTTAAGATGTTTTTGATTACATGAATCTCATCAGAAATTTGCATTGAAATGAAAGTTCAATTTGTTTTCTATTGTTATTTGAGATCATAAGCGAAAGTATTTGTAAGAAAATGCCTTTTAATGACAAATTCACGATTTGAGAGTCACTTTTGAGATCCAGTTTTTTAATTTGATTCCCACTTGAGATTTGAAAATGTAATTCAATTTTTTTATTCACAAAATTTATAATTATATGAAACGGAATCAAAAAAATTATTTTATTCTCGAGTTGTGATAAAATATTATTATTATTTTTATTATTATAATAGTTTACAAACTATTCTGTTATGAAATGATATGAATTGTATAATAAGTTAAGTTAGTATTCGTATTGTTTAATATGTTTTTTATACTAATGTTTTGTAGATTTTTTCAAACATTTTTGAAAAATTGATTTTTTTTAATTAATTGTATATTTTATTCGTTTTTTATGAATTCTGTAAATTAAACAAATTTTTTTAACAAAACCTACATTTGATTTGATTTCTTTTGAATTTAATATTTTTAATTTTTTGGTGTTTTTGCCTAATTTTCGCCGCAAAACAAAATGTATTTTTTATCTGTTTTTTATTATTTGCTAATATTTTTGCTTAATTTCCTTCAATACCCCTCTGTTTCAGCTTTTGATTAAAAGATTTTGATTCAAAACAAAAGCAAATTTAATCGATTTAATCGATTAAATTAGATTTTCTATGTCATCAGATTCTAGGGGTGTCCAGGGTTGTGAACTAAATTATTAATAGTTGTTGTTTGCTATTGAATTCAATTTTATCATAAGTTTAT
Organism: Eueremaeus valkanovi; assembly: GCA_034693305.1. Lineage (NCBI taxonomy): Eukaryota > Metazoa > Arthropoda > Arachnida > Sarcoptiformes > Eremaeidae > Eueremaeus > Eueremaeus valkanovi. The sequence continues at coordinate 19,505 of JAQIWA010000663.1, forward strand.
AGTTTAAGCACAAATTTGCCATATTTTCTGTGTTTGATGATCGAGGATCAAAGGTGAACCTGGTCACATATGCTCTTCGTATGCTTTCATAGATTAACATTTGAGAGGAATAGACGATAACATACTATAGACTAATTGTACGATAATTTTCAAAATAATTGCTTTTGAAGGGCACTCGCTTTACAGCGGATTTAGGTGACTCCTTAGGTGATATTCGCACCCAGGGCATATTCATTGATTTTTTGTTCCTTGCATTTATGCTCACATTTGGTGTCGTAATTGCATATTCTTGTGCAATAGCACCCACACAAGTCAAATGCATTCTGAGAATTGAAACCAAAAGCATTTGACCGCTCATACGTTGGCCTATTTCGCCGATACTTCCAATCCGTATATTTTGATTCAATTTCTTGACTTATTTTTTTATCAAATATTTTATTTAAACAAAAATATCAAAAATTCAAAAATAATTTTTATAAAAGTTATTAAATGTCTGTAAAAGTCTGATTAATTGTCTGTAAGCTTAAGAATGTCCAGTACTCTCGGGTAGACATAAAGTCCTGCATCCAAACCAAAGATGTAGTCCGTATGACTCCATTTCTTATAGGGCACCAGATAGTCATCGAGCAGTGGCACTGGTATTGCATTAATTAATTATAATTTCAGTGAATTCTAGAAATTAGTTTCATTTCATTATTTTATTTATAGGAATGAATTCAAACCTTTGAGTTGTTTTTTCAAATCATTCACATCGTTAGGATCGGCCAACCAGTCATTGGACGAGTAGATGAGTGCAATCCTCTTCGATATAATCGCATCCAATCTATATTCTGGCGGATCTTTCTGTCCATAGATTATAAGGTTTTCGTGTTTTCCGAAATCAAATTTACGAAATGTTTTGCTTTTTACTAATTGCCCGAAATGTGCGACATTCCAGGAGGATGTGCCGGCCGGGGTGTGCGCGAAGTAGACACCCAATCGTGTCTATCAAAGTAAACATGCAATCAATCAAATGAACTTGCTCAATATAATTGAGTTTAAGAATATTATTCTATACAGTATTTGTCATTCAGTTAAACTATTTTTTCAATTTTATACGAATACCGATCATAAGAGTGCAGTCACTTCAAACATATAAAAGGTTCGGGTTTACCACAAACTCATTGAATTTAGAGGATTATTTTTGAAAGGACTTCCTTGCTGATTGAAAAAACAGACAATATATAAATTGCAATAAATTGCCTTTTTTCCCGATATACAGTATATACCGGAGAGACAACAAAAACCTTTGCATTCACTTGAATGCCGACAATCGGCAAACATATGTCGAAACAAATTTTTCGAGTATTTTTATATAATAGACAGTTCTAAGAGGCTGTACAGTACAGTTCTGGACCATTACTAATAATGGTAATACCAGTGCTTTGTTTGGGCCAATAAATATTGGCTTAAAATGATTGAAATGATAAGCAATGATACCATATTAAGCTGATCTTGATCAAAGCCGCAGAACAAAAATAACAAGTTGGAACAAATGAATCTGAGACGTGTTTCGCACACATCGTCTGCAATGAACTTGATCAATTTCTTCGGTGGTTCGAAATCTCCGCCAATAAATCTGGAGATCAAATAAATATCTGTTTAGTTGTTCTCAAAGTTTATAATTAATTATATGAGACCTCAAAGCGTCGCTAAATTCGGCCAAATATCGAACCGGAGATTCAATATTTGACACATAAGCTACAGGTGCTAATGCGATGAACGGGTTAATAATATTAGCGTATTCTGGTTTGGATGCTAACAGTGCGAACATTATGACTGAAACAAAATATATTCTGAATTATTTTGGAATTTCTTATATGATTTAGAAATGGTTTGAATACCCGTTCCCTGTGAGTGACCGATATATCCGATCGAAGCTTAAAATAATTATTAAATATTTAAGCAATTATTGAATTTGTGGAAACACTGAACGCTTACTCGTATTTGTCTTCTTATTTATATACTTAATAATTGCCGGCAAATCATATTCACTCATCTCATCGAAAGTAAATCTCCAAAACTTTTTGCCTGAAAATTGTTTTATTTAATTCTAAATCAGAATTTTAGAAAAGTTGCCAAACCTTTGACATCAAGTCTCGTGTGATTAGTTGAGTATATATTTCCTCTGGAGTTCGAGAGCCACACATCATAGCCTTCTTCTGACAAAACAAATCCCAAATTATTGCCAACATTTCTGACACTACTGTCACTACTGTCTGAATAATCGCTTGAATTAATAAACGGAGTATTTATAAGGAAATCAGTGGACGATCCGAACAACCCGTGTTGAAGGAGAATAGGCTTCAGTTGTTTCTTAAGTCTAAACACTTTTGGATTAATGATGCGATGAATGCCTAATACGTAACCGTCTTTTGTTATCACATAATGTACTTCTGCTTTGAAACCTCTCGAAGTTATTATATCAACCTTTCATTGAATTGAATAAAAATAATCGTTTATTGCATTCAAAACATAACAAAATAATTATAAATTTACTCTCTATTCGTCTAAAGATTCAAATACTGTATTTATATTAATATTATTTATTCTGATCTATAATTTGATAGTTCTGTCAAATAATCGATACAATACTACAATACAGTGTAAGATATAATAACATAAGTAATTATATCAATCAATATAATAGTGTAATACAGCATAACATAAAGATTACCGCGTTGCGATTTTCATCCGGATCTATGCATGTGTTTGAATCACCCAAAGAATAGGTGACATAAAGAAGAAAAATCAAAATCACAATAGAATTACACATTTTTGTTGTCAACTCTTATTTTGAATGTGGGTTTGGATCAGGTTTTGTATTGCGTTTGTATTCGAGTACAGTATTAATCATTGCATTCGAAGGCCAGCTCTTAATCATTCAATAATATCAAGTTCTTATCGATAGTGTCAGACAAACAGACATAGAGTGTAAACACAGTATCAATCGGTTGTTGAATATTTGTGACACTCATTGAAATGCTATCCAAAGCTCAGCCTTAGAGAGCATCGAAACAACAAAAAATGATTTCCACAAATGAAATGAAAATTTCTTTTTCAATATTTTTAATGATTGTTTCATAACTCTTATTGAGTGGAAACTATTAAAAATGCTATTATTGCCTACATTTACACAAGGATTGTACTGTTATTCTACAAATATAATTGAGGAAGCTCACAAATATGTATAGACTTTTAAATAAAATTCGTTTGTTTTCATTAAAGGATTTAAATCTAATTCAATAATATTTTAACTTTTTATCAGTTTTTTAGTTAAACAAAATGAAAAAAAGAGATAAAATAATGATTCACTGCAGTAGTGAGGCATTGCCTGTTAAGTTTATTTTATTTCATAAAAATAGCATGCTAGAATATTTAACTGAAGAAAGATTTTCTTCTTGGTATACGATTGCATTACATATACTTATATAAAAATCCAATATTTTTGTTGAGTAATCGAAAAATTCTTAGAAACTGTGTTCACAAATAAATCCGATTTCATTGCCATTAATATTCGATATTATATTTCGAAACCATATTCCTTACAATTATCGATCGATTCGTAAGAATTTTGATAAAAATAATTGTTTGCGATGACCCGACTCATTCATCTCAATGGTAATGGCCGTAACGGGGGTTAGCATTAGGGTATCGGTTGAAAACTTTTGTGATTTAATGGCACTTATAGTCTCTAATTTCTAAGTTTTATTTCTTAATCAATTTGCACCAGGATGATATTTCTAGCCTTTCATTCTATTGTCACTGAAAATCAGTAATTTGATATAGATTAGACAATTATGGGCACAATTTAAGCCATGCAATAGCAGGTTCCTGGCAATAATATAATCCTTGGTTGGGATCAAAACCAATTGACTAATTGTAGGCCAAATGAGTTCTTATTTGAGCCACAAATGAAAATTCAAAATATTTTCTTTTATTCAATTATTATATAATTAAATCCAAAATAAAAATTAATCAAAATTTGTCTAAAGTTAGCGACAGTTTAATCGACTTTAAGTCTAAGGATATCCAGAACTCTCGGAATGACATAAATTCCTGCGTCGGCTCCGAAAATATAGTCCAAATGACTCCATCTCGGGTATGGCACCAGATAGTCATCGAGCAGAGGCACTGGTACAGTATTACGAAAATAGTTAGCTTAATATTTTTAATTAATTTAAAGGCTGCTAAAATTGCTCCAGTTTATATTGGAATATTTTATACGTACTCTGATCAATATCTAAACTGGAAACTAATTTTATGTACGGTATGTAACAAAAAATATGCCAATCGTTACAATCGGTATAAACTCAAATAAGTTATAATAAAATATTAATAATTCACTTAATTTTGATATGCAATCCAATAATTTTTAAGATATTATTATTTCTATTAAATAATAATTACCTTTGAGTTGATTTTTTAATTTAAGCACATCGCTAGGATCGGCCAACCAGTCATTGGACGAGTAGATGAGTGCAATCCTCTTCGACATAATCGCATCCAACCTATATTCTGGCGGATCTTTTTGTCCATATTTTCTAAGGTTTCCATAGAATCCAAAATCAAATTTACGAAATGTTTTGCTTTTTACTAATTGTGCGAAATGAACGACATTCCAAGTGGATGTGCCGGCAGGGGTGTGAGTAAAGTACACTCCCAGTCGAGTCTATCAATAAAATGAACCTGCTCTATTTCAATGATTTTCAGATAAATTTAGTTTAAAAAATAAGAAATGGTACCATATTAAGCTGATCTTGGTCAAAGACGCAGAACAAGAAGACTAAATTAGAACAAATATGTCGTAGACTTGTGTCGCACACATAGTCCGCAAAAAATCTGATAAACCTCTCGGACGGCTGAAACTCTCCGCCAATTAATCTAAAAATAAAAATTAATTAAATCTCAGTTTTGATGAAATAAATGAATTTTAAAAGCATTTCATTCGATAAGTAAATAAACAACTCTTTCCAAGTGAATAATCTTGAATTAACCAGGCTACTGATACCAACATTTTTACCCTACCTGAATCTGGTTTACTGTAATCTGAATTTATATAATAATTTTCATAAGATTTTTATGGTTTATAAAAAGTTAAAAGTGAACTGTATTATAATTGTGAACAATCAAGGTGGAAATATTTTTGATAGTTTGCAAACATAAGACATCAAAATAATAATGAAATCCGACCTCAAAGGGTAGCTCAGGTCTGCTAAGTGCCGGAAAGGAGTCATGACATTCCCCACGAAAGCAATCGGTGCTAATGCTATGAACGGGTCTATCAGTTGATCGTATTCTGGTTTGGATGATAACAGTGCGAACATTATGGCTAAAAATGCAATCATAATAGTTATTATATCACATATTTCTTTGCAGTCATGTTATATAAATACCCGTTCCCTGTGAATGACCGATATATCCGATTGAATCTTAAAATAATTGAAAAAATATTTTATTGTCAATTGAATGGATAGAGAGCTCACTTGTGTTTGTCTTCTTAAGTATATATTCAATAATTGCCGGCAAATCATATTCACTCATCTCATCGAAAGTGAATCTCCAAAACATATTGTCTGAAAGGAAGTCAGTGTTAATTGACTCACATTTTGAGTAATTTATAAAAGTGGCCAAACCTTTGACATCAAGTCTCGTGTGATTAGTTGAGTATATATTTCCTCTGGAGTTCGAGAGCCAAACATCATAGCCTTCTTCTGACAAAACAAATCCCAAATTATTGCCAACATTTCTGACACTACTGTCACTACTGTTTGAATAATCGCTTGAATTAACAAATGGACTGTTTATAAGGAAATCAGTCGACGATCCGAACAACCCGTGTTGAAGGAGAATAGGCTTCAGTTGTTTCATAAGTTTAGATACTTTTGGATTAATGATGCGATGAATGCCTAATACGTAACCGTCTTTTGTTATCACATAATGTACTTCTGCTTTAAAACCTCTCGAAGTTATTATATCAACCTTTCATTGATTTAAATGATTAGAATTAGAATTAATTATTCAATTATTATATTTTCAAAATATTCTAATTTGTTCAAGATACTATATAGCAATTGTTAAATAAGTTAGCATTTTATTCAGGAATTAGGAAGACTTGTCTGAAATTAATATCTAAATAACCCGGGTTTTAAAGCTGATGAAAATCTGTGGTCCAGGAGAGGAATGTGCAATGATTTTAGCCATTAGGGTAAAAACCTACTCCGGTTTAGATCAATATTTTATCAATCTACTTGTTGCAAAATAACCGGTCTAAAGCCTAAGACTTGACCATGGGTATTTTATTATTACACCCACTTTCCACTCTTTCATTGATTATAAACTATAAAAACATAATTAACATTAGAATCAATAGCTTTGATGGCATTGATTACCGCATTGCGATCTTCATCCGGGTCTATATTGTATTTTATACTTGTGTTCAATGCAATGGAATCATCGGAAGAATAGTTCAAATAAAGTAGAAAAATGAAAATTTCAAATAAATTAAACATTTTTTATCGATTCTTATTTTAAATTCAAGAAGAGATCAGGTTTTGTATTGCAATTGTCTTCGATGTCAATATTACAGTAACTATTTGAAGGCCAGTTATTATTCAACAATTATACCACTTATTGTCTATATTATTGATTAGTATTTATTATAAGGCATACAAATTGTAAGACAAATACAGGAAACAAATTATAGATTGCATTCATACAAATCATGCCTTGAATTGTATATTCACTGAAAATATAGCCAAGCATTGATGAAACCACTTATTCAGACAATAAAAGTAAAAATACTATATACTGTATAATGGCTTTTAGTAAAACGCGAATTGAATGAAAAATACAAATACTGTAATACGGATTATAATAACTGGATGGAACTGTACTTGGATACTCTTCCAGTAAGTTCCAGGTACAGTAACTGTATTATACTTTATACAGCAACTGTATACTGTAGACCGGATATAATTGTTTTATTTATTAATTATATTGCGATTAACTGATGTCCAGCCAAGTAATGTTGACTTATTTACAAATAAGCCAACCCAGATGTGTTTGAAATACTGGTATTAATCATTGTATGTCTATTCCAATCATTACATTTGTTTAACCAGATTATAATCAGATAGATAAATGTGATCCGGAACGAGATTGCGATAGAAATCCTTCCTATAATCCATAAGTTAATAAAAGTGTTATTATTAACAAACTAATCGATAGAATGTTTTTATTGAGAATGAGATTGAAGTTTAAGAAAATATTAAGCCTTTAAATACTGTATTAATGCTTAATTGAAATCAATTGTATCTACAGTACAATTATTGTACAGTACAATACTGTAGAATAGATTATTGTTATTAATAATTACCCCTGTACAGTATTGTCAAATTCTTGTTCACCACTTATGCCAATTGGGTTTCATTAGAAATAATTAATATATTTTCAAATATTTCAGTAATTTTTGTTGAATTAATTTGAATGCGATTAGACTTTATTTGAATTAAAGTTAATTGAAATCTCTCTCTCTCT